>OU342740.1:107715846-107917140 GCA_910589775.1 Avena eriantha | reverse complement strand
CTTATGATAGGGGAATGAGAGCTGAAAGCTAATAAGTACCATAATTTTTGGAAGCTCTTTATGAAACTTGAATCCTTGCTTCCTTCTATGAAGGCCTTTCTTTTACTTTTATGTTGAGTCTCCACCTTCTATATTTATGCACCTACTTTGAGAGCATAGTGGCCATTCTTAGTTTTATGTGCATTGTCCCAAGACTTGTTGATTGATGCATAACTTGATATTGCTTGTTCTTAAACTATTTGTATATAGTCACCCTTATGAACTTTGAAAGTGTCCTATGCATTTATGTTTACTACTCTATGAGGGACAAGCTAAATGCCACTATGCTATGTTTTCTTTATGTGAAACAAACAAACGTCTTGAAAAGTATTGTTATTCATGAATCTTTTGTTTGTGCATTTTCATGTTACAACATAGTGGCTATGTCTTATTGTTAGAACTCTATATTTCATGCTATGTTGAAGTACTAGGATCCCAGCTATCCATGTTTTACAAATACTTTGATCAAGATTATGATGGTGCATGTCACCTCAAAAATTATTCTTTCTTTTTATCACTTACCTACCTGAGCAAGAGAAGGAGTTAAGCTTGGGGATGTTGATACATTGCAAATGTATGTATAATTTTTTATGTTCCATGCTTGTTTAGTATCTACTTTCTTATGTTTTTTCTACATTTGGAGATACTTTTATGCATTTTATGGAACTAACCTATAAACAAGATGCCACAATGCCACTTGCCTGTTTTTTGCTGTTTTTGGTTCCAGAATGTTAGAAAATGAATATTCTCGGAATTGGA
The DNA here is from genome assembly GCA_910589775.1 of Avena eriantha. Taxonomy (NCBI): domain Eukaryota; kingdom Viridiplantae; phylum Streptophyta; class Magnoliopsida; order Poales; family Poaceae; genus Avena; species Avena eriantha. The sequence continues at coordinate 107,916,342 of OU342740.1, read as the reverse complement.
CGGGACAAAAGCCAAAGTCAATATTTCAACGAGGGGAACACAGAGCCAGAAGAGGATATGGAGAGGGGCCAGGGGTCAGCCACACCGTAGGGTGGCGCGGGTCCCCCTGGCCACGCCACCAGGTGGTGTGGGCCCCTCCGGCCTCCACCGACCTTGCCCTTTCACCTATAAGAATCCTCCGATGTAGAAACCCTAAATAGTCAAGCCTCCAGCCACGAAAAGTTCCGCAGCGCCGCCGCCACCGAAGGGGAGATTCGAGGGACAGAAAGTCTCTATTCCGGCACCCTACCGGGATGGGGAAGTGCCCCGGAGCCATCTCCATCGATCTCCGCCACCATCTCCATCGCCATTGCTGCTTCCCATGATGATGAGGGAGTAGATCTTCCTCGAGGCTAAGGGTTCTACCGGTATCTATGTGTTCATCTCTCTCTCTATGCATGATCATATTGTGATCATGAGCTTTGTAATCAATTAGATCTATCTTGTTACTCAAGTGCTTTAATAGATCTCTGCTCTCCCCATGTGTGTGAAAGTGATAGCGTGCACACCATGATGGCACTTAGGCTAGATATTATAAATACTTCTCATAGGTTATATTTGGAGTTGGATGTCTCTATGAAATTGTGGCGTTTGTTGGAACCATCTAGTGCTCAAGGTGATAGTGTGGGGTTATCTAGATGGGGAAACCGAACTTTGAGGAGTGCTGTTATAGCCCTACCATGGATTAGAGTGTCCAACCGGAGAGTAGTTCAGAGTAGTATCCTAAAGAGAAGATATATATATGAGAGTGTTCACTAGTGAAAGTATGATCCCTAGGCATTGTTTCTAAGCATTGAAACACCGTTTGCATCTAGATTTGTTACATGTTTGCTTGCTTCCATCTTTATTTCAGTTTGCCTTTAGTCTCTTCCATGCCATCAAGATATTTTCTGGCACAGTTGTCTTATATCTATACCACTTGTATTTCACTATGTCTTCGCTGAACTAGCACACCTATACACCTGACAAGTGTATTGGGTGTGTTGGGGACACAAGAGACTTCTAGTATCTTGATTGCAGGGTTGCTTGAGAGGGATACCTTTGACCACTGCCTCCCTGAGTTCGATAAACCTTGGGTGATCCACTTAAGGGAAACTTGCTGATATTCTACAAACCTCTGCACTTGGAGGCCCAACAACTATCTACAAGAATAGAAGTGCGATACATCACATGTGTGTTCTTTTCGTGAACCACATATGGATCCACTATAGTTGCATGTGTGTTCTTTTCATGAACCACATATGGATCCACTAGAGTCATTGCATGTGTGTTGTTTCACAAAACCAGCACTAGAGTCATTGCATGTGTGTTCTTTTCATGAATCATAGCAAGAGTCATTGCATGTGTGTTCTTTTCATGAAACCAACACTAGAGTCATTGCATGTATATCTTTCCACAAACCACATGGATCCACTATAGTCATTGCATGTGTGTTTTTTTCACAAACCACATATGGATCCACCAGAGTCATTGCATGTGTGTTCTTTTCACAAAACCAGCACTAGAGTCATTGCATGTGTGTTCTTTTCATGAACCACATATGGATCCACCAGAGTCATTGCATCTATGTTCTTTTCATAAAACACATGGATGAACTAGAGTCATTGCATGTGTGTTCTTCTCACAAACCACATATGGATCCACCAGAGTCATTGCATGTGTGTTCTTTTCATGAACCACACATGTATCCACTAGAGTCATTTCATGTATGTTCTTTTCATAGAACACATGGATCAACCAATGTCATTGCATGTGTGTTCTTTTCAAAAACCACATATGGATCAAGCAATGTCATTGCATGTGTGTTCTTTCCACAAACCACATATGGATCCACCAATGTCATTGCATGTGTGTTCTTTTCACATATGGATCCACCAGAGTCATTCCATGTGTGTTATTTTCACAAAACTAGCACTAGAGTCATTGCATGTGTGTTCTTTTCATGAACCACATATGGACCCACCAGAGTCATTGCATGTATGTTCTTTTCATAAAACACATGGATCAACTAGAGTCATTCCATGTGTGTTCTTTTCACAAACCACATACATGTCCACAAGAAACATTGCATGTGTGTTCTTTTCGTGAACCACATATGGATCCACTAGAGTCATTGCATGTGTGTTCTTTCCACAAACCACATGGATCCACCAATGTTATTGCATGTGTGTTATTTTCATGAACAACATATGGATCCACTATAGTCATTGCATGTGTCTTCTTTTCATGAACCACATATGGATCCACCAGAGTCATTCCATGTGTGTTTTTTTCACAAAACTAGCACTAGAGTCATTGCATGTGTGTTCTTTTGAAGAACCACAGCTATAGTCATTGCATGTGTGTTCTTTTCATGAAACTAACCCTAGAGTCATTGCATGTGTGTTCTTTTTCATGAACCACATATGGATCCACTATAGTCATTGCATGTGTGTTCTTTTCACAAACCACATATGGATCCACCAGATTCATTGCATGTGTGGTCTTTTCACAAAACCAACACTAGAGTCATTGCATGTGTATTCTTTTCATGAACCACATATGGACCCACCAGAGTCATTGCATATTTGTTCTTTTCATAAAACACATGGATCAACTAGAGTCATTGCATATGTATTCTTTTAACAAACCACATATGTATCCACCAGAGTTATTGCATGTGTGTTCTTTTCATGAACCAGACATGGATCCACCAGAGTCATTGCATGTATGTTCATTTCATAAAACACATGGATCGACCAAGGTCATTGCATGTTTGTTCTTTTCACAAACCACATATGGATCAACTAATGTCATTGCATGTGTGTTCTTTTAATGAACCACATATGGATTCACTAGAGTCATATCATGTGTGTTCTTTTAGTAAAACACATGGATCAACCAATTTCATTGCATGTATGTTCTTTTCACAAACCATGTATGGATCAACCAATGCCATTGCATGTGTGTTCTTTCTAGAAACCACATATGGACCCACTAGAGTCATTGCATCTGTGTTGTTTCCACAAACCACATTCAGTCCCACTAGAGTCATTACATGTGTGTTCTTATCCTAAAACCACCACTAGAGTCATTGCATGTGTGTTCTTTTCACAAACCACATATGGATCAACCAATCTCACTGCATGTGTGTTCTTTCCAGAAACCACATATGGAACAGCTATCGTCATTGCATGTCTGTTCTTTCCACAAACCACATGGATCCACTAATGTCATTGCATGTGTGTTCTTTTCATGAACCACATATGGATGCACTAGAGTCATTGCATGTGTGTTCTTTCCACAAACCACATGGATCTAACAATGTCATTGCATGTGTGTTCTTTTTCATGAACCACATATGGATCCACTATAGTCATTACATGTGTCTTCTTTTCATGAACCACACATGGATCCACCAGAGTCATTGCATGTGCGTCCTTTTCACAAAACCAGCACTAGAGTCATTGCATGTGTGTTCTTTTCATGAACCATAGCTAGATTCATGCATGTGTGGTCTTTTCATGAAACTAGCACTAGGATCATTGCATCTATGTTTTTTCCACGAATCACATGGATCCACTAAAGTCATTGCATGTGTTTTTTTTTCACAAACCACATATGGATCCAACAGAGTCATTGCATGTGTGTTCTTTTCGCAAAACCAGCACTAGAGTCATTACATGTGTGTTCTTTTCATGAACCACATATGGATCCACCAGAGTCATTGCATGTATGTTCTTTTCATAAAACAAATGGATCAACTAGAGTCATTGCATGTGTGTTCTTTTCACAAAACCAGCACTAGAGTCATTGTATCTATGTTCTTTTCATGAACCACATATGGATCCACTAGAGTAATTACATGTATGTTCTATTCACAAAACCAGCACTAGAGTCATTGCATGTGTGTTCTTTTCATGAACCACAGCTAGAGTCATTGCATGTGTGTTCTTTTTATGAAACTAGCACTAGTGTCATTGCATGTATGTTCTTTCCACAAACAACATGGATCCACTATAGTCATTGGATGTGTGTTCTTTTCACAAACCACATATGGATCCACCAGAGTCATTGCATGCGTGTTCTTTTCCCAAAACAAGCACTAGAGTCATTGTATGTGTGTTCTTTTCATGAACCACATATGGATCCACTAGAGTCATTGCATGTATGTTCTTTTCATAAAACAAATGGATCAACTAGAGTCATTGCATGTGTGTTCTTTTCACAAAACCAGCACTAGAGTCATTGTATCTATGTTCTTTTCATGAACCACATATGGATCCACTAGAGTAATTACATGTATGTTCTATTCACAAAACCAGCACTAGAGTCATTGCATGTGTGTTCTTTCCAGAAACCACATATGGAACAGCTATCGTCATTGCATGTCTGTTCTTTCCACAAACCACATGGATCCACTAATGTCATTGCATGTGTGTTCTTTTCATGAACCACATATGGATGCACTAGAGTCATTGCATGTGTGTTCTTTCCACAAACCACATGGATCTAACAATGTCATTGCATGTGTGTTCTTTTTCATGAACCACATATGGATCCACTATAGTCATTACATGTGTCTTCTTTTCATGAACCACACATGGATCCACCAGAGTCATTGCATGTGCGTCCTTTTCACAAAACCAGCACTAGAGTCATTGCATGTGTGTTCTTTTCATGAACCATAGCTAGATTCATGCATGTGTGGTCTTTTCATGAAACTAGCACTAGAGTCATTGCATCTATGTTTTTTCCACGAATCACATGGATCCACTAAAGTCATTGCATGTGTTTTTTTTCACAAACCACATATGGATCCAACAGAGTCATTGCATGTGTGTTCTTTTCGCAAAACCAGCACTAGACTCATTACATGTGTGTTCTTTTCATGAACCACATATGGATCCACCAGAGTCATTGCATGTATGTTCTTTTCATAAAACAAATGGATCAACTAGAGTCATTGCATGTGTGTTCTTTTCACAAAACCAGCACTAGAGTCATTGTATCTATGTTCTTTTCATGAACCACATATGGATCCACTAGAGTAATTACATGTATGTTCTATTCACAAAACCAGCACTAGAGTCATTGCATGTGTGTTCTTTTCATGAACCACAGCTAGAGTCATTGCATGTGTGTTCTTTTTATGAAACTAGCACTAGTGTCATTGCATGTATGTTCTTTCCACAAACAACATGGATCCACTATAGTCATTGGATGTGTGTTCTTTTCACAAACCACATATGGATCCACCAGAGTCATTGCATGCGTGTTCTTTTCCCAAAACAAGCACTAGAGTCATTGTATGTGTGTTCTTTTCATGAACCACATATGGATCCACTAGAGTCATTGCATGTATGTTCTTTTCATAAAACACATGGATCAACTAGAGTCATTGCATGTGTGTTCTTTTCACAAACCACATACGTATCCACCAGAGTCATTGCATGTGTGTTCTTTTCACGAACCACATATGGATCCACCAGGGTCATTGCATGTATGTTCTTTTCATAACACACATGGATCAACCAATGTCATTGCATGTATGTTCTTTTCACAAACCACATATGGATCAACCAATGTCATTGCATGTGTGTTCTTTCCAAAAAGCACATATGGATCCACTATTGTCATTGCATGTGTGTTCTTTTTAGAAACCACATGGATCCACCAATGTCATTGCATGTGTGTTCTTATCACAAACCACATATGGATCCACCAGAGTCATTGCATGTGTGTTCTTTTCACAAAACCAGCACTAGAGTCATTGCATGTGTGTTCTTTTCATGAACCACATATGGACCCACCAGAGTCCTTGCATGTATGTTCTTTTCATAAAACACATGGATCAACTAGAGTCATTGCATATTTTTCTTTTCACAAACCACATATGTATCCACCAGAGTCATTTCATCCGTGTTATTTTCATGAACCACATATGGATCCACCAGAGTCACTGCATGTATGTTCTTTTAATAAAACACATGGATCAACCAATGTCATTGCATGTGTGTTCTTTTCACAAACCACATTTGGATGAACCAATGTCATTGCATGTGTGTCTTGCAACAAACCACATTCAGTCCCACTAGAGTCATTGCATGTGTGTTCTTATCCAAAAACCAACACTAGGGTCATTGCATGTGTGTTCTTTTCACAAACCACATATGGATCAACCAATGTCATTGCATGTGTGTTCTTTCCACGAACCACATATGGAATAGCTATAGTCAATGAATGTTTGTTCTTTCCACAAACCACATGGATCCACCAATGTCATTACATGTGTGTTCTTTTCATAAACCACGTATGGATCCACTATAGTCAATGCATGTGTGTTCTTTTCATGAACTACATATGGATCCACCAGAGTCATTGCATGTGTGTTCTTTTCACAAAACCAGCACTAGAGTCATTACATTTGTGTTATTTTCATTAACCAAAGCTAGTGTCATTGCATGTGTGTTCTTTTCATTAACCATAACTAGAGTCATTACATGTGGTGTCTTCTCACAAACCACATATGGATCCACCAAAGTTCATTGCATGTGCGTTCTTTTCACAAACCATATATGGATCCACTAGTGTCATTGCATGTGTGTTCTTTTCATTAACCACAACTAGAGTCATTGCATGTGTGTTATTTTCACAAACCACATATGGATCCACCAGAGTTCATTGCATGTGTGCTCTTTTCACAAACCACATATGGAACCACAAGAGTTCATTGAATCTATGTTCTTTTCACAAGCCACATATGGACCCGCCAGTGTCATTGCATGTGTGTTCCTTTCATTAACCACATATGGATCCCCTACTGTCATTGCATGTGTGTTCTTTTCATTTACCAAATCTAGAGTCATTGCATGTATGTTATTTTCATTAACCACATATGGATCCACCACAGTTCATTTCATGTGTGTTGTTTTTGCAAACCACATATGGATCCACTACTGTCATTGCATTAGTGTTCTTATATGGATCTACCAGTGTCATTGCATGTGTGTTCCTTTCACAAACCACATATGGATCCACCCGTGTCATTGCATGTGTGTTCTTTTCATTAACCACATATGGATCCCCTAGTGTCATTGCATGTGTGTTCTTTTCATTAACTAAAGCTAGAGTCATTCCATGTATGTTCTTTTCACAAACCACATATGGATCCACCATAGTTCATTTAATGTGTGTTTTTTTCACAAACCACATATGGATCCACCAGTGTCATTGCATGTGTGTTATTTTAACAAACCACATATGGATCCACTAGAGTCATTGCATGTGTGTTCTTTTCACAAACCATATATGGCTCCACCAGTGTCATTGCATGTGTGTTCTTTTCATTAACCTCAACTAGAGTCATTTCATGTGTGTTCTTTTCACAAACCACGTATGAGTCCACCAGAGTTCATTGCATGTGTGTTCTTTCCACAAACCACATATGGAACAGCTATAGTCATTGCATGTATGTTCTTTTCACAAACCACATGGATCCACCAATGTCCTTGCATGTGTGTTCTTTTCATGAAACACATATGGATCCACTAGATTCATTGGATGTGTGTTCTTTCCACAAACCACAAGGATCCACCAATGTCATTGCATGTGTGTTCGTTTCATGAACCACATATGGATCCACTATAGTCATTGCTTGCGTGTTCTTTTCACAAACCACATATGGATCCACCAGAGTCATTGCATGTGTGCTCTTTCCAGAAAACCAACACTAGAGTCATTGCATGTGTGTTCTTTTCATGAACCACAGCTAGTGTCATTGCATGTCTGTTCTTTTCATGAAACTATAACTAGAGTCATTGCAGGTGTGTTCTTTTCATGAACCACATATGGATCCACTATAGTCATTGGATGTGTGTTCTTTTCACAAACCACATATGGACCCACCGGAGTATTAGATGTGTGTTCTTTTCACAAAACCAACACTATAGTCATTGCATGTGTGTCCTTTTCATCAACCACATATGGATCCACCAGAGTCATTGCATGTATGTTCTTTTCATAAAACACATGGATCAACTAGAGTCATTGCATGTGTGTTCTATTCATAATCCACATATGTATCCACCAGAGTCATTGCATGTGTGTTCTTTTCCACAAACCACATATGGATCCACCAAAGTCATTGCATGTATGTTCTTTTTATAAAACACATATGGATCCACTAGAGTCATTGTATGTGTGTTGTTTCCACTAAACCACATAAGATCGCATCTTCTAGAAGGCATGCCCCCTCAAGAACTAGTTGTCTGATCTGATTATTGCAGAACGTTCGATTGGGGCGCATGGATGAATAAGATGGTTCTTTGTAAGACTGACCCATGAGGAGGCTGTTCCGCGACATGATTGTCCGCGCTTACCTTTTCACTTATATTACTATTATTTCCACACCCCTATAGCCTACTAGTAATATCATAAAGCTCGTGAGTGGGCACGTCTACTCCATAGCCGTCCTCATCCACCACACATCACCGTGCCCGGACGACACCACCGACTTTCGTGCGCCGTGCCCGGACAAGAGCCACTGATTCTCGGGTCGCTACCTTCGTGCTAAGAAATCATTTTACAAGCTTTTGAATTTATCTTACATATTCCTATTATTCGTCGATCTAACTGCTGATCTTTTATCCGATTTCTTGACGAACTTCAGATGTGGTAGATGTTGCATCCCAAGAATCTAGAGATCTTCGTGCGCAGCTTCGCAGCAACGTTCCCGCTCGTGTGCTCCCACCCAGGATGCTTTCACCGTTACTCCTACCACGAGCTCACGTGCCCGCACGACGCGTGCTCTTGCATGGAGCCGAGCTGCAACTACACCGGCCTGCTGGCAGAGCTCGTCGTCCACCTTGCAGAGGAGAACTTGATCGAAGTGATTCGGATCTCGTACGGCCATGCCCAACTTCTCCAAGAGCAGGTGCCGTTCACTAACTCGGCATGCCACCGGCTAATTTTCTAGGGGGGTACGACTTTGTTTTCGTCCTGACCATCAATGCCGGTGTTCCGAGAACCAGAACTGGGCCCACCTTCGTATGTGCGGTATGCGTCAGGTTGGTCTCGTGCGCCTGGCCCCTATACACGGTGCGCATGTGGGCGAACACCCAGCCGCCGTCGTCCGATAGCCTTTTTGTGCTAGCCGAGGAGCCGAGCTGCCCGATGCCGCGAGAGGTGGACTATGTGGACCTAAGGTTGATCTTATGTGTGCCATCTCAGTACCTTGTCGGTGCTGGACCGAACAGGTAGATGCATTTCTACATTTGTATCGAGAAGATCGACAGGGAAATATAGTACTTATGTTGTCATTACTGTTACGAGAAGGTTGATCCTATGCGATGCTTCTCAGGTACATAGAGCATACGTGTTGTGCGAATGTACCCCAGTTGTAGTTTTTTAGTACTCCTTAATAATTTGATGAGTTATTGGTCCAATCAACTTGTTGTTTTCACGTTGCAAAGTCTGCTTGCTTTGGACAGACTGGCAATACCGCGTGCTCCCACATGTTTGTGTCACGTGTTCCGTGGGCCCACCTGCCAATGTCATGTCCCCTTACTTCTCTTCATTCCCCTCAAAGCCACTGTCCCACTTCTCTTCCATCCCGCCACTACCATCTGATGGTTGTAATATGATTTTCGTTGGATTGTTTACATGTAATCTACGTTGATAATGCAACATGCAAATGGTGCAGACACAATTTCTAAAGTGGAAGCACTTACACGCTGCTAATTCACATATTTCTCAATATAGCTCGACAAACCCCTTACAATAATTGTACTTGCACTAAACACAACCGAAATTGCAACCATCCTAAACAACATCTAAACCCACATCACAGCATTGTCATCGAGTCCACCTCGATTGGTGACACCGCAGTGTCCTTCCCAGCGACATCCACTCATGCCCGTGGCTTTCCCTTCGCCAAGGAGCAATAATGTTGTTCTGCACAGCTTTGTCCCCGTCGTCCTCCACTTTAGAATCAACAATGACGAAGGTGACAGGGTTGGCATGGACCGAGCCCCATCGCGCCTGGCGGCTCCTGCTCGAGCTTGACGCCGCATCAGTCCTTCTACAGGTAGGAGGGGCTGAGCTCGGAGACGTAGCATTGTCGCTCCGCTCAAGAAACCATGGCCATTTGATACTGCGACAGTAGGATCTTTGGGTGGATCCACCACGGTGAGCCCTATCGGGAGCGGTGCAGCGGATGGATCTGCAAGCGCGAGCCATGACAAGTTCCTAGGAGGCAGTAAGAGTGTGGGCCAGGCGTGTCTGGTTCCTGAGAAAGGCCTCCCAGTGATATGGACACGGGCAAGGTGCCAAAAACTTTCGTCCAATGCGCGCGAGAGGGCCTTTGAACCACGAAGGCGCGAGGTTTGGTTGACACGTCCGCACGCTAGGTCCCCCACCTGTCAGCCGAATGTGGACGGTAGGATTCTGCCTGAGTTATTAAGTGGGGATAAGTCGCGCTTCACCATGCCACTACCCTGACATCCAAAGGTTCCTCTTTCCACTGCGATCGCTCCCCTTGCTCATGGCTTGCAGATCATGCAGTTCATTTCGGGCGGAATCAGGATCAGCTCAATGCCGTCAGGCGGGTGCCCCCATCAGGTACTGGAGGGCGCCCTATGATTACTACCCCGATATGTTGTGTTTGTGCGGTGAGAAGATGCCAAGATGGATTTCATGGACCAACGAAAATACTGCCCCTAAAATTCAGTAACTGCAGCATTAGAGCGGTAAGTTCCTACTGTAGGTAAAATGGTAACCAGGATCAGGAAAGCGTAATGTAGTTCTTTTTTTTGTTTCCTTCGATCTACTTCGCAGGAAGGGATGGGAACAGGCTATGACAAGTTTGTGTGGATCGAAAAGCCACTGACAGGTTTTCACAAAGAGCTTGTTCAGGATCTGTGTGATGCAATGTGGGACAAGAAAGAGGAGATTCGTGCGTTGGAGCGAGAGATCCGGGATCTTCGCCAGGTGTAGGGGAGGTAGGGGAAGGAAGGTGGTGAGACCGACGGGCTCAAGATTAGGCCAGATAGTGAAAACAATTTCCTCATTATCTGGGCATTATCTATGGCCTGTGCAGTTTATGTTGCCATGTCATTGTCCAACAGCTGAAATAAGTTGCTGCTTCATGCAGTGTAGTAGCCAGCTTAGAACTTGTTTTTCAGCTCATAACCTTGTCATAAGTGTAATGCCAATAGCAGAGATTTATTAAGCGCCTATAAATAATTCATGTCTGTGCCACTAACACCCATCAATTTCTGAGACCCCTTAACCGCTCAGCTATCGCGTTCCCGGTGGTGCGATTGTTTAGATAGTAGTGGCATAGTCACAATTTCAGATTCAACTAGTGGCCTTGGCCGTATCCTATCCTCAAGTCGCGATACATTTTACTCTGAGTGTGGGAGGCAGATTGTTTCGCCCGACAAGTTCCACGCACACAGCTCTAGAGTTTAACCGAACTACATATATAGGTTCAAGTTCAATACATCATTATGCTTCTACACTACTAGCCTTCTTTCTTTGCTTAGGTGCCAACTTTCTTCCTCTTGCCTTCATGTCCAATGGCTTCTTCATCTCGTGCCTTCTTCCTCTTCCTAGGTGCCAATTTTCTTACCTTCACGTACCCTGCATCTCCGGGTCGAGGGAAGTTAGGCCAATCAGCACCAGAATCTTGTCCAGCATCATCACTCCACTCATTTTGGTTTTCTTCCCGCAGCAAAATCACTGAGTCGGTTGTCTTGTTTCTTACCTTGTGCTTCCTATAAAAAACAGTACATGGATTACTACCTTATATCTATAGTCTATAAACAATATTTTGTGAATGTACCATCTCATACCTAGGTTTGGGAGCATTAAGGGGACATCCCGCTGCTCTATGGCCTATAAGATGGCAGGTCTTGCATCTGTTTTTGCCCTTCATGGTAGCATAGAAAGCCGAACCCTTCTTCTCGAGAAAATTCTTAAACCTATTCACTTGAGGTCTTCCTCTGCCCCTTTTTGTAACTGGCTGGCAAAGCTTGAAACTCAGTTGGACTTGAGGCCATTGAGATGGGTCTGTACATGGCTCGACGGATCCAGCGTACGCAACTCTGAACTTTTCCATAGAGTAGTAGTCTGACAAATACTGATCCAAATGTGGTAGAGTTCTTTTCTTCACAAAGAGGGCCAAGGCGTGGTCGCAAGGTTTCCCAGTATGCTGCCACTCTAAGCAGGTGCATTCTTGCAGCTGGATGTTCACAACATCCCTTTTGCCACTCTTAGACATATCGACCACCTTACAGCTGCTGCTGGTTGATGTGAGAACCTTAAGATGAGAAAGTCCTCGGCTTCTCTTGTGGAGTTGTTGTACAACTAGTGGTAGCATATGTCCTCTAAGTCTCCTACCGATCTCTCTCCTTATATTTAACAGCTTCATGATTATACCACGTATGATGTCCATCAAGATATGAACAGGACGCACTTTTATGTCCTTCACCCAGTTATTCAAGCATTCTGCAAGGTTGTTGTTTATGTAATCAACTTTGATGTCAGGGTTGAATTGACTCCTCTTCCATAGAAAATGATGGATAGCTAAGTACTCTGGAAGTTCAGGGGCTTCCAGAAAAATCTTGCTCATGAAATATTCGCTGCTACTAGGTTTGTAAGCTCTAGCAGCAGGAAACATGTAACGAAATACGCTGCCTGCATAGTGTGAGTACAATTTGAGCATCATATGGGCATGGCATTCTCTACCTTTAGCTCACGGGAACACCTCCTTCACTGCATTCGTCAGCCCTTTGCATGCATCCATGGATATAGCCAATGGATCCACGTGACCTATTGATCTCCCGAGCTGCCTCATAAACCAGACCCAGTTTTCCTCCATTTCTGTTTCAAACAGCCCGAATGCCACTGGGAACATCTAGTTGTGACCATAAAGTGATGTGGCAGATGGCAGACAGCCTTTCCATTTACCAGTTAAGACAGTGCTGTCTACACTCAGATATGGCCTACAGCCATCCTTGAATCCCTGGATGTAAGGTTTAACGCCATGAAAAATCTTTTAAAATATATTTTACCACTTACTGATTCAGTGTTAATCTCCACAACACTCCCCACACAACTAGCTTGTACCTTCGCCTTGAAGTTGTACAACATCCTAAAGCTATTAGTCCAATCCCCATGCAAGACCCTCAGAGCTTTCTCTTTACCTTTCCAAACCATGTAATACGGTAGGACAATGTTGTATTTAGAACCGAGGCTAGTCTGAATATTTTTCACATTCTCCTTAGGGTTATCCTTTAGTATGGACATAGCTTGTATAGCCACCCACTCCGTATCAGCCACTGAGGATTTCAGTTTGCTGCATGTCGGACACATGTGTGGAGGGCCCATTTTGTTCACCTGCAACACAGATTCATTTAAAAGATAAGCGGAGTCGACTAGTTACTAGAAGGATATCGCACAACAATTGTAGTTATATAGCGAAAAGAGAGAAAGTTCTAATGGTTTGCTGCATCCATTGCCCCAGTACCCTAATAGCCTTCGATGCAGGTAAGGCTCTTGCTGTGATCCTCCATGGACAATGTACCCCGACCTGTCCATTCATCCACATTAACTTGCAAATGGCCTCATACCTCTGGGCAGTGTTCTTCAGTCGATAAACGTCGAACACCCCCTTGATACAAAAATGTCAGAATGACATCCTGAACTCAGGCTTGCTCCTGAACTCGGTGCCAACCGAAATTATAGGATACTCGTGGTCATGTTTCATTTCTTCTACTTCAACACCCAAATCATCGACTGGAATACCAGCCTCATCGTTAAGTTCCTCGCCTATTTAATCATCACCAGATTCTTGATCCTCTGTCGTGCCTTCTTCTTCATCTGATTCAGAATCCTGGCCATCGTCTCTATTGCCTAGTACTGCACACATCATATTGACTCCCATGGGTGGGGCTACACCATCATCTCCACCCGGATGAAACGGAACGTTACCCCAATCTACCTCACCGGCAACTCTTTTTCTCCAAGAAACTTGGTTGGTTCTGCTACATCCACATGGGGTGGTCTTACGTTTGCACGCATCCTAGGTACTACAATAGACAAATAGCAGTCAGAATCAATTTCATCTTGACTATACAGAACCCTGTTGCTCTTCTTGTGTATATCCTCCTTCCTAATGTAATCTTTCCTGATGGTATCGGTAGGGCTTGACATATGCGTTCCGTTCCCCATTGAACTAGGCTTTTTGCTGCCGCTCTTGGGTGTGATCTCCTTCCAGCTTCCCCTCGCGGGTGTTGGCTCCAGGGTGCTGGCATTATTGCCTGACCTCTACGACATGTTCTTCTTGGAATTAGCCCTTTTGCTGGTACTATTGGGTGTGTTCTCCTTCGTGCTGGCTTTATTGCCTGACCTCAGCGGCGTGTTCTGCTCCAAATTAGCCATTTTGCTGCTACTATTGGGTGTGTTCTCCTTCGTGTTGGCATTATTGCCTGACCTCAGCGGTGTGTTCTGCTCCAAATTAGCCCTTTTGCTGCTACTATTGGGCGTGTTCTCCTTCGTGCTGGCATTATTGCCTGACACCAGTGGCACGTTCCACTCCAAATTAGCATTTTTTTCTACTCCCACTAGGTGTGGTAGCCTCCGTGCTAGCCATCTTCACCTTTTTTCTACCACTCCTACGAGTGTTCACCACCATGCTAGCCCTCTTAGCCTTTTTGCTCCTACCGTTCGGTGTGGCATTTTGACTAGATCTCAGGGGTGTACTCTGCGGCGTGGTGCCTTTTTGGTGCGACTCTTGGGCGTCCTTTTCTCCGGTGTGGTCTCCTTGGTGATGTTCTTCTTCGGGGTGCCCTTTCTGGGGATGCTCTTCCAGCTCCTCGTTATGACGCTCCTCTGTAAGACTCTCCTCTGTTCGAAGCTACCCTCAGTCGCACCAGCCCTAGTGTTGCCATGGATCAGGTCACGCATGCCATCTACAAGTCCATCATTTCTATTGTCAAAATCCAATTCCTCTCCAACCATTTGCACTATCAAGTGGAAGTACACTTCACCTCTATAATGTTTCCTTGTAAACGGTATGACTAAATCCCTGGTATCTTTCACTTATATAGCCTTTTTGCTCCTGTTACCAAAATATACCAAATGTGCTACCTGGGAGGACCCCCACAACACCTTCACACGTAGCGATGCCATCATGTCAGATGAATTTACCACTTCAGGATCGTATCTGCCAAGAATTTTTTTGTGCCATCATCTAATTTTGAAGTATAATCCTCGACACAGATACGAACGATTACTTTGCCATCACCAGGTTCTGCAGGATAGAAACCTCCGAGAGGTTCGAGAGGTGGAGCGACACCATCAGACCCAGCCACAATGCCACCGTCGCCATCAACAGCATCATCATTAGCTGGAGCAACCTCGGTGGCAGTACCAGGACCAGGAGCAAGGCGAGGGCCCTTAGCAGAGGGAGCTACAATACCTACTGGACAGGTAGGGCCCCAGCAAATGGCAACCACAATAGGATTAGCTACTGCCATGCCACATCGATGATCAGGAGTAGCTCCCACAACAACAGTGTTTCGAGTGCTAGCAGAGTCTAGACCATGAGCTAGCTCTAGACCAGCAGCTCGCTGAACCCTAGCATGGGTTCGAGGAGGACACAAGGAAGTAGTCTTGGCAACAATATATGGGCAACCTCCGGAAGCCTTAGTTTGCTCAACATCAGCAGGGATTTGGTTAACAACGGACAGATCAACAACAACATGGGGATGACTAGTACTAGTAGATTCTAGAGCACAGGTTCACACAACTTGAGCACGGTTTTGAGGAGGATTAGCACACAAGGCAGTGGTCTTGGCAACAACAGCGAGGGAGCCTCCGGAAGCCTTAGTTTGCTGAATAGTAACATGGATTGGGTCAGCAGAAGCCAGAGTAGTAACACCATGGGGACGACCAGTACCAACAGATTCCAGAGCAGAGTTTTGCACAACAGCAATACGGGGACTCCTATGAGGAGGTTGCTTGAAAGAAGCATGTCTTAGACGAGGAACCACATTTTGCTCAACAACAACAGGGGTTCAAGTTAGACCACCATGTCCAATAATAGTTGGGCGACTCCCAGTAGCTGGAGCTTCCACATCCAGTGTTTTACAAATCAGCATAACCACGCGAAGCCCAACAAACTGTTTCATCAATACAATTAGCTGACTGTCACACGCTATAGGAATCGTGAAGCCTCGTTCATCAATGAAGTTGAATCGTGCAGTCTGCTCTGGCCCCATTTCAGCACGTTCACGCACAACAATAACCATACTAGGGATAGTGCATAACTGCATAGGCGCTACTTCCACCTTCAGACAGCTAGCTCGATTTCACTTGCTCTTCCCATCTGCTAATTTAATGTGGTAGCCGTAGAGGGTGACCATAATCGTGTATTTGGGTTTAGCGGAGATCCTACTTGACAGAAAATTTGGGACAAAAAATTAGAATTGTTTGTCAGCGTCGTGCTAGCAAACAATTCTAGGTTCGATCTATCTCTGTAATGCCAAAAGCCAGCTAGCAGTTATAGATAGTGTGAATAGCAAAGAGAATAGTAGCTCACCCGCAATTAGCCAGAAGTACTTTTTACTTGGCAATAGGATCTGCCATCCTTCGTGCTTCTCAGCTCGTCAGTGGTAGAGGCGGGCTAGAGAATTGCAACGGCTGCCACGGAATTCGGAATTAGAGCTCGATACCAGCGAGTAGGCGCAACAACTTGGCGCCAGAAGTCAAATGCCCGAAGGGATCATTCTGGTTGAAGAGGGGATTTCGATGCCTTCGGTGCTAGGGTTCATGCGAAAGGAGAGAGGGAGTGGATTTGTAAATTTTCTCAATGCACCATGCTCCTTTAGTCCCTCATTTTGCCTACGTAGTTGTCCTGTTGGCGCTCGCGTCACGGACATATTACTGACATGAGGGTCCCGACCGTCTACTTCACGGGGCAGTTTCACGGAATGTTTGGATTTGGTAGGGGTGAGATGAGTTTGCCTCGAAATGTCCTGTCTCGGTAGTTGGCGGCCCAACATTTCGAAACGCGACAAATTCAGGCAACTTAGGTACCGCGATGCACTCGCCCAGGAACTTTGGTACCGCAAACGAATAGGCCCACACGGGAGGGCTTGTGGTTGCTGCTGCTACAGGGAGTAAAAATCGCAAGTTTTTCTTTGAGATGCCATCTCTCTCTCATACTCCCTCCAAGTGCTACAATACAAGGAGGATAGTGGTTCTACAGTACTACTATAGGCAATTTTGACTAGAATGGAGTGGGTGAGGTGCTAGAGTGATTAGCAAACATTTTGGGGATTAATTTTTGGTTTATAGAGAGGGATGACCGTACATGCATGTATATGATTAAGGTTAGGGTTGTAGGGTTTTTGGGTAGTGATCAACTAGAAGATCATAAAGTAGATGAGGAATTTAGGATGGAGAGTGTTTTGAAGGTGATTTAAGAGGTTTGGTTGTTTTGGCAAACTTTTTAGGTTAACAGTTATGGTGTTATTTCCAATCCACCCCATCCTTCTTCATGATCATGGTAAATGCTAGGGGTTGAGATTGAGCATGATCTGGTAAGATAAGGATATTATTGGAGATCACTAGTTTATTTTGAGATGAATCCAAATTTAGAAAATTTGAATTAAGTAGTGTTTGTGATCTTGGGTGATAATAAACTGTGTCCTACTTTGACAAGTTGTAGCAAATGGTCCATGTGTCCAAAAATGTTCATGGGGCATATGGATGGATAGATCACTTGATGTAGATCAACATAGTTCAAAATATGGAGGAGGATCAAACTTGGGATTCTCTAGGGATTGAGCCAGAGTTTGAATAAAATAAGATGGTAAGAACATTACATTAAATAGCCTCACAAACCTTGTTGGTTTAAGAAGCACAAAGCTCCAATAGGAATAAGGAAGATGTGAATAGGTATAGACTTATGAGTTGAACATACTTATGTAAAGACTGGGTGGAAATAAGGTGGTATGAAGATGTGAGCTTCTGCCAAAGTAGGCTTGATAATAAGATTTGCAGAAATAGTTAATTTAGTGGCTGCATAACCATCAAGGATAAGTGGTTCTAAAGATGATCTAGATGAGGGCAGGAGTGGGATCTACAAGTATTTAGAAAGGTTTACAAGATCGTTCAAGTGCATTTCCAAAAATGCACCATGGTTGAGAAAGAGAGTCTCAAAGTAGTGATGCTGATACTAGTTTCAGACTTAGTCAAATTTTGACAGATTTGGGTTTTTTGACTAGGTCACAAGGGGTGATGTTTTTTAGAGGAGGAAAGGTTCCAAACTCATCACCAAGTGGGTGATATTGAAGTATGGGTTGACTAGGTAGGATCCGTGGCTTGAGTGGGTCCTTTATACCATAAAGGCTATAAGAAGGAAATGATCCAAAAAGGAGTTTGTTAAGGAGAAACACAAGGTCACTTGAGTGACTAAGGATCGAGACAAACTTGGAGAAGTTGGTAAATGGATCAACGGAGAAAGGTCGGGCATAGTAGATGACGAGACATATCACAAGGATGATGGTAAAGATGGCACTAGGCTTTAGATCTAGAGTTAGGGGTTTTAGGTAGTGATGACTACGAGTGCATAGATCAAGTGTAGCTAGTTTCGAAGTAAATATACCGAACCCACAGAGAGCTATTGGTAAAGGTCTTTATGCCCCTCGTTACTCTCTACCAAGCAATACTTATAAGTTGTCTTTGATATCAAGTAAAGGGCGTTTGACTGGTTTATGGTTGTTTGTAGAAAAGTAATTAAAACAAGTAAAGAAAATAAGGAACAAGTTTATGTGAAAGCGTGGTTGAACTCAATAGGGCTAAAATGTTCTCGGGGATGTAGGATACACCACTAGCATAGTATTATTGTTATATGTAATCAAGATAACATACTCCTTGTGTCATGATATGTGTGGATAGAGCCCCATAATAAGATGTTTACTACAAGGCTCGTAGGAAGCCACTTTGTTAAGCCAAGAGTGAGGTCACCTCTAAATAACCACTATGATGTCTGAGAGCAGTCATCCATACAAACCACCGCAATTAAGGTTTTCCCCGTGGATATCATAATTAGCTGAGGGAGTCCCTCTTTAATCCTCCTTTGCCTTGGTGTCTACTTTTTGTGCAGAAAATCAACTATCAGGAAAAAGCCCGGAAAATATGCCAAAAATCCTATTTCACCCGAAGACTCCAGGAGCCAGAATACGAGACAAAGAAGAGCCCTGGGGTGGCCACACCACCTGGTGGTGCGGGCCAGGCCAGGCCGCGTCAGGGGGTGGTGTGGCCCCCCCAAGCACCCCCTCGGCCTCTCTCTTCGCCTATAAGGAGCCTTCTGACCTAAAAACTTCGGGGGGTTAGACATTTTTCCAGAAGGAGTTCCGCTCGGCCGCCACCACTAGATTCCACGAAATAGCACTAGAAACTCCGTTCTGGCACCCTGCTAGGACGGGGAATTGGAGGAGATCATCGCCATCATCATCACCATCGCTTCTCCATCGACCATCCATGTTTCCCCCATGTATGAGTGTGTAATCCCCCGCTGTAGGCTATGGGGAGGGTAGCGATTGGAGGAGATCGTTAATGTAATGGCATCAGATTGTTAGGGCATAGTGCCTAGTATCTTTTATTAGTGCTTTATGACTTGGTTGCGACTTGTTGTGCTTAATGCTTGTCACTAGGGCCCGAGTGCCATGATTTCAGATCTGAACTTATTATTGATTCATTATGATAGTATTGTTTCTGGTCTTATCTACAAGTTGTATACACACGTCGTTGTCCAGAACCTATGGCCCCGAAGTGACAGAAATCGAGATAACCGAAAGGGAAAGGCTTTGATGTGAGGATCACATGTGTTCATGGAGTATTAATGCTTTGCTCCGGTGCTCTATTAAAAGGAGCACCTTAATTGCCAGTAGTTCCCTAGAGGCCCCGCTGCAAACGGGCTGGCAGGACAAAAGATGTTGTGCAAGTTCTCATTGCAAGCTCATATGGAATACATGCCTAGGATTGTCAAGTACTTGGATGCTTTATCTTATTTATCTGCAATTGCCCTATGTTCTGATTGCTCTGTGAATTGTCTTGTCCATGCAACGCCCGTCCATCCATCCCTATGCCTACCGCACTTGAATCCCACTGTTTACTGCTTTTGTTACTATTATCTTTGCTTTACAAGTGCTGTTACTTTACTATTCCTACTACAAAACTGTTACTACTGATAAACTGCTGTGAGCAAGATTGTTTCCAGGTGCAGCTGAATTGACAACTCAGTTGTTAAGGCTTATAAATATTCTTTGGCTCCCCTTGTGTTGAATCAATAAATTGGGTTTCACTTCCCTCGAAAATACTGCGATACACCCCCTATACTTGTGGGTCATCAAGACTATTTTCTGGTGCCGTTGCCGGGGAGCATAGCTTTATTTATCAAGTTCACTTGGATTCTCTATTGTTCGCTGCTTTCCATCCATCATGGGTAAGTCTCGTGATGGCAAGGTTCCTATTTTACCATCCACTACAAGAAGAGGTACGGTTCTGAACACCTCTACTGCTCTTGATTCACCATCTGTTTTGAGTAAGTTCCTTACACCACCACATACAAATGCTACACACACTGCTACTACTGCTGAATCTGAAACTTTTGATACTTATGATGCTGCTTCTACTGTGCTTGATAAGAGTGGTTCATTAGGTCCTTTCCTAGATGCTACGATTGCTAGAACTATAGCTGGAAATACCAAAACTCCTAATGAAGACACTACTACACCTGTTAGCTCACCTGAGTCTAGTGAGAGTTATGATGCTGAAGAAGATTATGTTGAGATGACCGATGTGGTTATTGAAGAATGTAGGAACACCCATGATAGGAGCGCTGCTAAGAGTCTCCTTGAGAGTCATACTTTTAGACCCAAATTATCTCTTGATGCTAAGTTTGCTGCTTCTCCCATAAACATTATAGATGAAGATTATGATTTCTCTCTCGATCTATCTTACATAGCTATTGTCGAGAAAGAACCTTTTTATGGGACTAAGAATGAAAATGCGGTAGCACATATGAATGAACTTTCTACCATGAGTGGCTTGTTTTCTGATGATATTAAAATGCGTACTTACTTTGTTGCTAAGATTTTCCCTTTTTCACTGAAAGGAGAAGCTAAATTTTGGTTTGGTAATTTTCCTCCTGGATCTATTGATAGCCCTGAGTGCTTGATTAATACTTTCCTGCAGAAATATTTTCCTCCTAGTGCTAGACATGCTGTTTTGCAGGAACTTCTCGATTTTAAACGGGGAGAAAAAGAGGTATTACCCGAATCTTGGGCAAGGTTTTGTGCTTTGATTCATGCACAGGCTGGAAGTCCATTACCTAAGAATGAACTACTTGATATATTTTATAATGGAATAACCGAAGAATCTAGGACATACCTAGATAGTTGTGCTGATTGTGTTTTCAGGAATAGGACTCCAAACGAAGCTGAGGAATTAATGGCTAAAATAAGCAAGAATTATGAAGATTGGACTCCTCCTAAACAAGTTACACCTGAAGTAATTGTACCTGAACTATCTATTCCTGTGCCTATTCCAATGTCAAAGAAGAGGGGAGTTATTGAATTAAATGATGAAGTGATGAAGGAAGCTAAGAAATGTCTTAAGGAGAAGGGAATTAAAGCTGCATATGTCAAGAATTTACCTCCTATAGAAGAATTATATAAGCCTGTTCCCTACTCACCCATTATTGAGGTACACTCTCTCCAACACTTTTATGAAGGTGATATCCCTTACTTGAAACCTCCTGATCAATGCTTAGAAGAATTTGATATCTTTATTGTTAAGCAAGATAACTTTAATAAAAGGGTGCAAAATCATCTAATGGAAAACACTAGAGCTATTGTTGAGTTGAAAGATATTGTGGAAAGAACCTCTAATGATGTTAAAATGATTGTTAGACACTTTCAAATGGTTCAAACTCAAATAGATCAACTCTTTAAAGTGCAAAACGACTTAATAGTCAATGCTGCTAAAGAAAAACATGCTTATGAAATTAGAACTAGAAGTGGTGTTGCTACCTAGGATCATCTATATCCTGAGGGGCATCCCAAAAGGATTGAGCAAGATTCTCAACAAGCTAAAAATAGTGGTTCTACTCGTAAGAAAAGGAAAAAGAAACATAAAACTGTTGTAGAACCCTCTGAACCTGCTATAGATCCTAATAGTATATATATCTCTGATGCTGAAACTGAAAGTGGTAATGAAGAAAATGAAGTTCCTAATGAAGAAAAAGTTGAAGAAGAACCTGAAAACCACACTAAGAATACTAAATACACCAAAGAAGATTTTATTGCTAAGAAACATGGTAGTGAAAGAGAACCTTGGGTCCAAAAACCTATGCCTTTCCCTGATAAGAAACACAAGTCAAAGGAAGATGAACACTATAATAAGTTTTGTGAGTGGATGAAGCCTTTATTCTTGCAAATTCCTTTGACTGATGCTATTAAATTGCCTCCTTACTCAAAGTATATGAAGGACATTGTTTCGAATAAAAGGAAGATCCCTAATGAAGAAATCTCTACTTTGCTTGCTAATTATTATTTCAATGGTAAGGTTCCTAAGAAACTTTGAGACCCAGGGATTCCAACTATCCCTTGCTCTATTAAGAACAGTTATGTTAGAACTGCTTTGTGTGATTTGGGAGCTAGAGTTAGTGTTATGCCTTTCTCCCTCTATAAGAGGCTTCAGCTTGAAAAATTGTTACCAACTGATATATCTTTGCAAATGGATGATAAGTCTACCACTATTCCTATGGGTATATGTGAGGATGTACCTATTTAGGTGGCTCACAATTGCTTGATATTAACTAATTTTGTGGTGCTTGAAATGCCTGAAGATGATAATATGTCTATTTTTCTTGGGAGACCTTTTCTTAATACTGCAGGAGCTGTTATTAATTGTAATCAAGGAAAGGTGACCTTCAATGTCAATGACAAGGAACATACTGTCTATTTCCCCAAGAAGATTGAAACGACTTATGGTTTAAATTCAATTGAACATTATGAAGGCATTCAAGTTGGAGAAATATATTGTCCCATACCAAAAGAAAAATTTGAAACTATTATGATTGGGACCATTGCTATCAAGGTTGAGGTAACATAATCATTAGTGGAGTACAAAGTTTTGTCTCATATGCAATTGTTTTGATAGCAAGACTTGATCAACCTTGCAAACAAAAGGATTCCATTGAACAAAACAATGTTTTCATTATGATTATCCCCATTTATTTCTATCCTTTGCATTTTAGTTTTTTCTTTTGTTTAGTTTTCTTTTTGTTGTTAGTTGCTTGCATGCTAGAACTTCTGTAGTTCTAGCCTTGTTTTGTCCTTGCATCATGTTTCTAAAAAAAATATCTATCTGTCAGAAAAATCATTCTTCTATTTCTGAAAATTGCCCAAAAATAAAGTGTCTCGAAAAATTCCAGAAAATTCATATTAAATTTTTACGTGAAAAAAGGGGCAGAGGAGTACCAGGTAGGTACCAGGGGGGCCCACTAGGCAGGCACACCACATGGGGGCGCGGCCAGACCTAGGTGGCGCCATGCCCTGGTGTGGGCCACCCATGCCCCCCCACTACCTCTCTCCGGCCACTTTCTTCTCTCTCCCGAGTAAACTCCAGTTCATAACTCAAAATCGCGTTCTCTCTGTGCTTGCCCTCGATTTCTTCAATCTCTTTGCTCAGCCCATCTTTCTTGCTGAAATTTGGAGCAATTGTTCCTTGGTATGTGACTCCTTCCCTTGTCCAAGTAGATTTGTGTTTAGTGGATTGTATGTTGAGTATTTTTCTGCTATAGGTGACTGGTTATGAGAGCTTGTAAGCTTGTTTGATGCTTAGAGATTTAGTTTTGATGCATGTTTAGGCCTCTTGCAAGTCCCTATGAGTAGAATCCTTCACTATATTTACTTTGCAATCACTTGTTTAAGAGGTGTTTAAATTTCAGAATAAAAGATGAGCGAACACCACCTAAACCAACATGACCTTTGGGTGCCTGATGTCATGAAGGTCCACCGGGAGAAGGAAGTTTTTCCCTCCATTTATCCATGTTCTGAGTTCATGAGAGCTGCAGGAACTCTACAAGATTTCCACACTTTGGTTTCTAATGCAGGGTTAGAGCACTTTTGGGAAGATGAACCTTGTTAATTTGTGAAGCTAACCATGTCGGTGGTGCAGGATTTCAAATTTAGTCACTCTTTTCCTAACCCCATGGTCCATTACAAAATCTACAATATAGCTATCGACCTTTCTCTTGATGATTTTTGTGCAGCTATTAAGGTACCTCAATGGGGATCATGTAAGAAGATTAAAGAGAGACCGGAACCACTCATGGATTAATACGCAGAAATTTGTCAAGGGAGTAGCTTCTCGAAGGATAATGGAAAAATCCGTAACATTCATCTTCCCTCCATTCGCTACTTTGCCTACTTTATTGCTAAGTGTGTTCTTCCTAGGAAAACTACCAATAAGTTATCTTCATTTGATCTAGCATTTATCTCTGCTGCTCTTAGACGAGATAGGTCTTACAACTTGGGTGCTTTGATAGCTTTCTGTCTTGCTGCTAACCGTGAGAAAGGGGGAATTTGTGGAGGCCTCATCACTTCTCGTTTACTAGCATTGCATGGTTTAGTGCCTCATCATCTAGACCTACAATTTCCCATAGAGAGGCTGGATTTCAATTCCATGATACAGCATAAATTTATTTCCTCGTGGGCTAGTTTGAGTGAGTTATCTTATGAAATAACCTTTCTCAAAGCTGGTTGGAGAAAGAGCATGTCCGAGCGTGTTGTTCTTTTGCCTGCACCTATTTTGTTTAACCTTGATAACAGGGAAGGATGGTCCATCACTAAGGAGGAGCTTGACACGTACTTGGGAGAGCTCTCCCAACAGGAGCAGGACACTAGAAGGGAGGGTACGGATGATTCGGGCCAGCCCTCGAATGAGGGAGAGTCTTCATATCAGCCCGCCTATGATTGGGGAGCCTCCTCTTCTTCTCATGGGCCCAGCTACAATCATTCTTACCAAGATCCGCCCACTTGGAACCCCTATTCATACATGGATTGATACCCACTTAGGCCAAAAGCCTAAGCTTGGGGGGAGGTACGCCGACACCGCATTCATCTCCATATCATGTTGCGTCGGTACTTTGTATATTCATTTTTTCGTTCTCTTTTTAGTTTTCGTTTTTCTTTGCTATTGCTTTCTAAAAACACAAAAAGACCAAAAATATTTTTGTTGTTTCTCTTTGGTTTGCTTCTTCTTTTTGCCTTGTTTTTCTTTTCCCTTTTTTCTTTGTTTGAACTATTTGAAAAACCCAAAACGATTTTGCTTGCTTGTTTTTCTCTTTTGGTTCTTGTTTAAAAATAGAAAACACCAAAAATATTTATCGTTCTTGTTTGGTTTTTGCGAGTTGGCTACAGGGTTCGGTAGTTCTTAGTGGATTATTGGTTTCATATTACTATTCAAGCCACACAAGTGAAGGGCAATAATGAGGATCAATGACAACTTGAGGCGTGGTAAGAGGCCGGTAACGAACTCTATTTCTCTTCATTTTTGTACATATACTCATCATTGTGAGCTTGCTTAGTCCGTTCAGGTAGAGTGTATGTTTTCTTTGGATACTTAGTAGTTCTTGCTTTCTTGTGATTAGCTCCAGCTCGCTAATAGTTTGTGGCATGTTTCATGAATGTTTGCTTGTGTTACTCTATTCATAAAATTGGATGACACCGTGGTATCCTCCTCTGAATATTTCATTTGATTGACTTGGCACATGCACATGACTGTGATAATTAGTTAAGACTTGATGAATTATTTTTCCTTGAGGATCTTGAATCATTTTCATGCCATAATAATGCCATAGTAGTCTTGTTTTGTTGCAAGCATGATAATGACAGTTGTTCCTCTCTCGTTTGTCGCTCCCTTACTATTGCTAGCCTTCATTTCCACTGAGTGTTTTGCTCATGTTTCCAACCCCCCAAACCAAATATTTCCAAAGTGTCTACCATACCTACCCATTAGCATCATTTGCTACTTTCGTGCATATTCAATATGCCTTGTTTTCTTCCGAATAAAATGTTTGCTTGTTATGAGAAAGTTAGTTAGTAAAGCTCTCACGAACTTGATGGCACACTTTATTTTCTTGCACTTAATAAACCTGAACCATTGCGTCCTTCTTTGTTGTGCATATGCCCTCGCTTTATGAGTTGAAGTTAGCAGAACCATGTATCATGGGGACCGCTTTCAACACTTCATTTTACTTTGTACCTAATTGATATCATGTTCTTTTACTTATGGATCCCGGCGGTGTGAAATAAAAGTGGAACTTGTAAGATCATGGAGTTTGTATGTATGTTAGAGAAACGCCTGGGCCGCTAGCCTAAGCCATGCCTAATCATGGTGGAAACTTGCAGCATAACCATAATGAGCATTCTATGAAGCATCCTCAATAAAAATCTATGCACATAGTAAATAAAAAGATCGCTGAGATGCTCATTGTCTACTTGCCTTGTCATTTTGATCATGGGATAGCTCCCTTGTCATGTGCAAGGGGTACCCCGTTGGCGGTTCTCTATGATATGTATATACTTACAATGACAAGAGCTTACTTGTGACTGAAGTTGAGTAGCATGAGGATCGGTCTTCGTAAGTACGGGGCATGAGACTTCAATTTATAACTTGTCAAGCATATCCTCTTAGTTGTGTCACTTTCACCTTAACCACATTAAAGGTGCTTATGATAGGGGCAATGAGAGCTCAAAGCTAACTAGTACCATACTTTTAGCATTTGGAAGCCTTTCAAAGTTATTCAAAACTTTTTTCTTCTACTTGTTGATTCTCCACATATTCTTTGAGCACCTTCTTGAGAGCATAGTTGTCATTTGTGTTTGTTCCATTACTTGATTATTTGTGTTATGACTTTGATGCTTGTATTCTTGACATCTTTACTTCTAGTCATCACTTGAACTTCAGAGGTGCCTTGGAATTCATAATCAAAGGCAAGCGAGATACCACTCTATCATACCTTTCTATGAGCATAGTAATGTTGCTTATGTTCGTGTTTTATGCTACTTATTATTCTTGAGTTGGAATCTCTTCATATCTTGCAATGACTATTAAGTAGACTCAGTTGCATACTCTTTATTATGAATTGTCTAAGTAGTTGATCACATTGCTGAGAATATTTACATCATATGAAGCAAATGTGTTCGTGAAAGTTCTTTTATCGCACTCAGTTTTCAACTGAATTGCTTGAGGACAAGTAGTAAGCTAAGCTTGGGGGAGTTGATACGTCCAAAACGTATATACTTTCCCGAACACTTTTGCTATTGTTTCTCCTCTATACTTGTTTGATTTGGATGCAACTAATGCGAACTGACGTTGTTTTCAGCAGAATTGCCTTGGTGTCTACTTTTTGTGCAGAAAATCAACTATCAGGAAAAATCCCGGTAAATATGCCAAAAATCATATTTCACCCGAAGACTCCAGGAGCCAGAATACGAGACGGAGAAGAGCCCTGGGGTGGCCACACCACCTGTTGGCACGGGCCAGGCCAGGCCGCGCCAGGGGGTGGTGTGGGCCCCCCAGGCACCCCCTCGGCCTCTCACTTTGCCTATAAGGAACCTTCTGACCTAAAAACTTCGAGGGGGTCAACGTTTTTCCAGAAGGAGTTCCGCTCCGCCGCCACCATCAGATTCCACGAAACAGCACCAGAAACTCCGTACTGGCACCCTGCCGGGACGGGGGATTGGAGGAGATCATCGCCATAATCATCACGATCGCTTCTCCATCGACCATCCATGTTTCCCCCATGTATGAGTGAGTAATCCCCCGCTGTAGGCTATGGGGATGGTAGGGATTGGATGAGATCGTTCATGTAATGGCATCAGATTGTTAGGTCATAGTGCCTAGTATCTTTTATTAGTGCTTTATGACTCTGTTGCGACTTGTTGTGCTTAATGCTTGTCACTAGGGCCCGAGTGCCATGATTTCAGATCTGAACTTATTATTGATTCATTATGATAGTAATGTTTCTGGTCTTATCTACAAGTTGTATACACACGTCGTTGTCCGGAACCTATGGCCCTGAAGTGACAGAAATCGGGATATCCGAAGGGAAAGGCTTTGATGTGAGGATCACATGTGTTCACGGAGTGTTAATGCTTTGCTCCGGTGCTCTATTAAAAGGAGCACCTTAATTGTTAGTAGTTCATTAGAGGCCCCGCTGCAAATGGGCTGGCAGGACAAAAGATGTTGTGCAAGTTCTCATTGCGAGCACGTATGACTATATATGGAACACATGCCTAGGATTGTCTAGTACTTGCATGCTTTATCTTATTTATCTGCAATTGCCCTATGTTCTGATTGCTATGTGAATTGTCTTGTCCGTGCAACGCCCGTCCATCCATCCCTATGCCTACCGCACTCGAATCCCACTATTTACTGCTGTTGTTACTACTGTCTTTGCTTTACTACTGCTGTTACTTACTATTCCTACTACAAAACGGTTACTACTGATAAACTGTTGTGAGCAAGATTGTTTCCAAGTGCAGCTGAATTGACAACTCAGTTGTTAAGGCTTATAAATATTCTTTGGCTCCCCTTGTATCGAATCAATAAATTGGGTTTCACTTCCCTCGAAAATACTGCGATACACCCCCTATACTTGTGGGTCATCAAGACTATTTTCTACTACTCACTCATGGAAGCAATCAACAACATCATCATAATCAAATGAATGGATAAAAGTATGAAGGTATTTCTAGTGCAAACCATAATTGGATCTGGACTTACAAAGAGGTCTACTAGATGAAAGATGGGAGTATTGGTGGTAATGGAGATGCAACGGTTGATGATGAAGGGGATGATGGTCCTCCAATGATCCGTGAAGCAACTGGGATTTTGCCCCAGCCAAGTTCCTCCTTCAGATCCCTCTTGGATGTGGTTTTTCGTGGTTTCTAGTGGTTGTGAAAGTCGGATCTCCCTCTCTTCTTCGCCAAGGAGAAGTATTTGACGAGGCGGTCGCGATGGCGCCTGGTATGGGCTAATGGTACGGGTAGTCTTTGCCTGTACCAAGGGTCATTATCGGTACTGATGCCTTCTCCTTGTTTGGTATTATTCCATGTGCGAAGGTAAACTCATAAAATGACTTTTATCACTTAGAAATATCATATAATTACACAATATGACAGCTCTAATTGATATGTTCATGTATGACTCCATGGGAGCTGTGCTCACCATGGTAATCTTGTGCTCTTGAAAATAATGTCGTAGGTTTCTGGATATGAAGAACACACCATAGGAACTTTTGGTATGAGTATACCTTTGCATCGATTTAGTCAAGACCTCACTAAGATAATAAGTCGGACGCTGCACCAGATGTTCCGGTTTTTCTTCCAACCGTTCCACCACCATGACGACACTGATGACTCTGTTTGTCGTAGCTAAGTTGAGAAACATCAGTTCCTATGGTTCCGGTGCTACAAATAGGGGCGGACGAGAGTATGAATTTCAGATCCTGAAGTGCAGCTTCAGCTTCATCAGTCCAGATGAACTTCTTGGTATTTTTCAAGAGCTTGTAAAAGGGTGCGGCTCTTTCACCGAGATGGCTTACAAACCAAATGATTGTGGCAATGCAATCAGTTAGGCGATGTACGTCCTCAGGAAAGTCGGCCTAGCAATGTAGAATATAACCTTTATTATGTCACGGGTCACCTCTATGCCTCTTTGAGACACAATGAAACCTAACAATTTTCTGGCTGGTATTGCAAAGAAACACTTCTTTCGGTTAAGCATTATGTTGTATTTTTGTAGATTTCTGAATGTTTCCTCCAAGTCGGAAATTAGTGTTTCCTTATTTTTGGACATCACAGCTATGTCATCCACATATGCATGTACATTGCATCCTATTTGATCGTGGAGGCATGGTGCATAGTACGATTGTACATAGCTCCTGCATTTTTAGCCCAAAAGGCATCGTTACATAGCAGAAGGTTCTGAAAGGGGTGATGAATGATTTCTTTATTTTGTCTGACTCCTTCATCCGAAATTGATGATATCCGGACTATGCGTCGATAAAACATAGGAGTTCCGAGCCTGCGGTCAAGTCGATAACTTGATCGATTCTACGCAGAGCGAATGGATCTTTGGGACAATCCTTGCTCAAGGTAGTATAATAAACAAACATCCTTAAATTAGTGGTGTCCTTTTTAGGGATCATTACCGTATTGGCTGACCAATCAGTATGTATGACCTCTTCTATGAATCCGGCTAAGTCGAGTTGGGCTAGTTCCTTAGCTATTGCTTTGCGCTATTCATCGCCGAAACATTGTAAGGACTATTTGACGGGTTTAGTGTTTGGGTATACATTTAGGCTGTGCTCGATAAGTTCCCTAGGTACTCAGGTCATGTCAGATGGCTGCCATGCGATACATCTTTATTGGCTTTGAGGAACTTGACGAGCGCGCTTTACTATGCATGGACTAAACCTTTGCCTAGCTAAGTCACCTTGGAGGGGTCATCATCCTTCAACAGCGTCAGCTTCGTCTCGTCTGATGCCTTGAACTCTGGAGTCGGCTTGGACACCTCCTTCTTCATCGCAGGCATCTCAGATGGGTCAATGTTATTCTTGATCTCCTGGTACTCCTCTGTGTGCAGTACGGCTTCAGCAAAGGTGGCATTTCTGTCCTTGCATTCTCGTGCCTTCTTCGGGTGTCCATAGATCAGGATGACGCTTGGAACTTGGAATTTTCATCATGTTGTAAATGTAACAAGGGCAAGCCATAAAAGCCTAGTAAGTCAGACGCCCAATGATAGCATGGTATGTGCTCTTGAACAGGACCACTTCGAAGGAAAGTTCTTCCGTCCGATAGTTCTTTGGAGTTCCAAAGGTAACATCCAAAGTGATTTCTCTTAGAGAATTTGCTTTTCTTTTCAGGAAAACTCCATGAAAAGTCACGGAGCTGTGATTCACCTGTGTTTCTAATATCCTCATCCGGCGTAGCATTTTGATGTAGATTATGTTGATGTTGCTATCACCATCCATGAGGGTCTTGGAGAACCCATATCCGTCAAAAAGTGGATTTACGACCAGAGCATAGTTTCCTTGCCTGTGTGATTTAGGCAGATGATCGCTTCAATCAAAGCTGATTGGAACTTTCGACCAGTCCAGATACTGAGGGACAGCCAGAACAGTTGCATTGAGTTCATGCAACATTGCCTTTTTAACTTTACCCGGTTGGGATACAAGGAAGTAGACGGTATCTTTCTTAGTTGGGAAGGTCTTCTTTCCATCCGAGTTGGGATTTGAAGCTTTTGCCTCCTCCATGTCGGAATTTTTCTTGGACTCTTTGTCTTTGTCAGAAATTTTCTTTCCTTTTCATTGCTTGGCCGTGTAGCCAGCGGATTTGTATTTCTTGATGTTGTCACTAAAACAACACTCAGCATTGGTGTGGGACGAGCCCCCGTTTCCATCCGGGTAATGCATGCATAGATTGTTGGCAATGTTGGCCCAAGACTAGGTTTTGCTAGGTTGCAGGTCTCCTCTACCTTAGACTCTGGAAGTTCCACGGCCTCATCCCCGGCTGCCTCTGCGGACTCCTCGTCCTCTAGACCCGAAAGTTGCATTTACTATTGTGGTTTCTAGTTGGATTTTTCCTCTGAGGTGTTCTTGCGTTTTGCCGACTATGGCACAGCCAGTACATTTAGCAGTCCCTCTGAATCATTGTCGGCATCAACGTATTTTATTATCGTCTCTATCATCTCCCCCAAATCAGTCACTTTGTCACACTTTAAGTGATGACGCAGTAAACCAATTGGGAGTCCCGCAATGAATGCCTCAATCACGGTTTGGTCGTTTACTCACTCGCAAGAGTTCTTCATGTTGATCCACCATCCGAGGTAGTCCCGACAGGTTTCTCTAGGTTTTTGGGTGCACCGTTGCTGATCTTCGACCGTGTCGGGCCTTCTGTATGTTCCCTCGAAGTTCTGAAAGAAAGCACTTTGCATGTCATACCAGTTATGGATGGTGTTTTTCGGGACTTCATTGAGTCATGATCGAGTCGTCTTCCTCAGCAAAGTGGGAGATACCAGGTCGTGACCAAGATGTTTCCTACTTTGGCGATGCAGCAGGCCTGGAAGATGTCCTAGAGCCAGGTGTCTAGCCGAGCCACACCGTCGTAGGGTTGGATGTTCCTTGAAATAGCAAACCCTTCCAAAAAAACTTGTTTGTCGTATGCGCGGTCTGAAGCATTTTGGACCCACATAGATATTATCTGACTCATAGCACCGCACCTCTATGTTTGAGTTGATCCTGTGCCTAGCATGAATTGGTGACAGGGTGCGCCGTCTTGGTTGTTCACTGTGGCTGTGGTATCCATGAGCCAGACTTCTCCTTCTCCTGCCACCTCCTCCAACACGACGTCCCCATGGCCTCCGTTGGTGACGTTATGGTGTATACTTGGCGGAGATGGTGGTATTGGTGGATTATTACCCCAGCTGGGGCTTCGTGATGATCGCCATCATGGCGGCTTGATCCAGCGCTATGTTCATTGTTCCTTCGTTGGCCATTGTCATCATTCTGACGTGGCTCAGCCAGACGGCTTGTATGTCTAGGAGGGGGCATCCTTTGCCGATTTTGCTCCCGACGTTGAGCTTCTTCATCTTCCTTGCGATTATTCGACTGTCACTAGGGAGGTTGGACCATTGCTGCAATGAGATCTCGTTCTACAGCCGGGGCGACATTGCTCCAGCTTCGTGCAGTTTTGTGCGAATGTCCTGAAGATCTGGTTCTTGAATAGTTTTCCTCCCGAGGGTCGGGATGGTAGCGTCGTTCCGGCTCCCGTCGGGGTCTTACATCTGGCTGTCAACCTGTGTCCGTGCAACATTGGCCGGATTTGGAGACTAGCTTTCCACTGCCGGATGTTGCTACCGTTTCTTGCTCCAAGACCTTGGTTTGTAGCTTCACACTTAGTCGAATCTGGTCTCTACTTGGATTGTTTGCCAAGAGATCTCGAGCCACAATAACATTTCTACCGATGTGCCATGTCGCCGATTCATGCCGTCTACTACTATTTACCTTGTTGTTTGTAGCACCCCGAATAAAACCAGTACTAGAAAATCGCGTGTTCTTTTTATTTTGTGCATCATCATGACCACATGCTCATGTCATCATACCATCTTGCATGAAACACGTAATTAAATTGTTCCATTTTTTATTACACTTAAACCCTTCTTGATATTTGAATTTGGACCTTGCTATTTGTCTCTCTCTATTTTAGCCTATCTCTATCCTATCTCTAGTTGGTGCCAATTGCGTTGGAACCATAATGTCTAATTCCGTTATTTGAGTCTTGCCTTTTTCTTTTGACAATAAATGCCCAAATTGAGTTGGGGACATCATCTCTTGATTCTACTATATTCTATATTATGCTCTCAATGTGTCCATATGACCATCTCTTTAATTCTACCATATAATGGAATATGGGTTCTATTCATTTGGGCCTTATTTAAAATCTCATATGACCATGTGTGGATCTATTCATTTAAGCCATGTGACCATATCAAGTTTAACCAAGTGAAGCTCATGGGGATGATATCTTAAATTCCCGAAGTGCTTGATCTTGACATTCTAAATCTCAATCTTGCCATTTTCCCTATGGTCAAGTGGGACCTTCTAGATGCCATGTGGTTCTTTTGATCTTGTCCATGTGGTAATCTTATGATCTTACCCTCTAATTGTTCATACTTCATCTACTGTACCATGTCACATAAAACCCTTGACATGCCTACATCTCTCTATTCCACCGTACATGACACATACCGCATCATTGTCTCTTGCTTGTCATGCTTCATATTCTCTCAAACATACTCATACTCCTACCTAAAACCCCTATTTCTTTCCATCAAAATCTTACCTTGTATTTTTCTGAACACAATTTTTTTTTATTAAACATCGTATTTTGTTGGCTACATTATCCGTGCAGTTTAATATATGTAAAGCCGGCCCATCCTTTTCCTAATTTAAATTAAAACAATATTTTCCGGATTGTTATAAGACCGTAAAAGTTTTTCTTATTTTACTAAAAATAAAAATAAGCAAAGACCCGTCTAAATTTTTGACCTAAAATTAGCCTCGTCTAGTCTACTTTGAACTATATAAATAACCTTTTCTCTTTTTCCCTCTCTAACCCTATCCCCGAGTTTACCTAAAATATCCTCAGCTCTTCCTTCCAAATCAGATATGAAGACCTTTTCTTCCCTTGTTTTGTCACCGCCGGCGTGCCAAATCTTTTCCTCGTCCCATATTTCGTTTCTCATTCAAGAGAGCAGCTTTGTGTCCAGATCAATCCCTAGCACCGTCGTTTTCTCCATTAATTTCGGCTCACCGTGCGGCACCTGGCCACCTCGCTTCCTCGTGGGCCATACCACCACACCAGATTTCCACGCACCAAATCCTGGCTCTTTTGTTTATCCAATACCGGCTAGCAAAAATCCCCATCGATCAAATTTCAAATCCACACCACGAGCAGATGCTTTGTCCCTTGGTTCCATTGAAGAGCTAGCTATACGTCGCATGCATAAATATCTGGCCGGCGATCAAATTCTTTTCCTCTGCAGCGGCACAATAAACTTAGGTACTTGCAGCATAGCGCGCCCCTGCCCCTTGGTCCTCCCGCTCGCGCACAGGGGCCTATCGGCCAGGTCCTTGTATCCGCACCGCTCCTTGTCCTGCGCATGTGCGCCAGCCAACCGCGTTGTCTTTTTCTTTTTCGCCCGAGCTGCGCAAACTCCGCTTCATCGTGTGACTATCTTCTGTTTCCAATTTATCGCAACGCCATCAAGCGCGCCAAGATTCGGTACGTATATCTCCTGTTGATATTGTTTTGTCTCCAGCGACCCCTCTGTCCATCAGGTGTTCGACGAAATGTTTACAAGAGTCTTGCTTCCAATTTCCAACTTGATCTATCACAGCTATGTTTCTTTCGTGGGTCTTCTATTTCACCAAGATGAACATCACTTTGTCAGACGACATTGGTACTAGCCGTCCAGTGATGTCGGCATGCCGATATGTCCCCTTCCGTGATGCCAGCTATTATCTATACTTCACTATAACTCAACTCTGATCCAAAACGGGAGACCTCGATCCAATCCTTTATTATTTTTATTTTTTATAAAATGTCATGTATATCTCGTATGCATTAAAGCCATTCATGTGTATCATATATCCTGTGGTTTTAGATTAAATAGCGATGCACCTAGTAATTAAATATGGAGACCATATGTGGGCAAATATAGTCTTATATTGCCTCCATTTAAATTGGTGTAGTGAACCGATGTCATATTTTGCCTTGTTTAATCAACATTTAAATTGTGGGTACCTAAATAACTTGAACCTTCTATTTAAATGTCAGGACCTTGGTTCCGCTTAATGTTGCCTAGTTGCATCCCATCTTTGCCATCCCATACATCATACATGCATCATGCCTGATCTTCTACCGTAGTATTATATAGTGCATTCGATGTTTCTTTTAGTGCTTTGCTTCTTCACGGATTAGACTGTTGAGTTGATGCGAGTCTCGACAAGTCCTTTGGATAATGTACCTTCGGCAATGTTTTCCAGGCGAGCATTCTCCCCCTTTCTACCTATTTTGCTTTTATAGTCTTTATTTCCTCCTATTGATCTATTGCTATCCGTGTTGTGATGCTTTAGTTTTCGTGCACCATTTATATTCCTTGCAGCCACTATATTGCCTTGAACACATCATATTGTCTATTGTTTGTTAGATAGTCGACCTTGCGAGTCGTAGTTGCTTGCTCAGGTGCTGCTTCGCGTTGTTGTCATTCCAACGTTGATGGAAAGTTGGCACATACTCAATGGTGAAGATGATCATGATTTCATTTACAACTTGATATTAAAATGTTGGGAATAGATATAACTAATGCAGAGGCATCGGTAGGCAATAGCAAATATTTGGTTCTTCCACGATCACTTGTGTCCCGTAGGCCCCGAGTACTTGGTACCTGTTCCTTGACTATTCGCACTATCCACATACGGGAGACTCTATGAATCCTCCTTTGCCTGAGCTTGATTCACACTTTATTTCGTGGGGCCACAAACTAGTGTGGGGCTTTATTACTATCATATACTTATGCCATGCTTTGCTGCTTTATTTACGATTGTGCATGGAGCACTTGTACTGTTTTGGAACGTGGAATGTTTTCACGGTATCGACAAGCCTAGTCACACTTTCAGGTTCCTAGTCGTTTACATCCATTGTCACAAACCCTGGGTCCATCTCGGAGCCGACCAACTTCGTTCCAGGTAGCTTAGTGGGGTGGCCCCCTAAAATAATTTTATGAATCCTGTGAATGCTTTGTCGTAAGGCCTCGTTGCGTTTTATTTGCTTCTTCCCGAGGTTGATCGTGTGTGTGTTGCTATTTATGCACCCATGCAGGATAAAACTTTCTGAAAGCCGTGTCCGCG
The DNA here is from genome assembly GCA_910589775.1 of Avena eriantha. Taxonomy (NCBI): domain Eukaryota; kingdom Viridiplantae; phylum Streptophyta; class Magnoliopsida; order Poales; family Poaceae; genus Avena; species Avena eriantha. The sequence goes on along the minus strand of OU342740.1, from coordinate 107,879,762 downwards.
GTTATGGACGACTTGGAGCACAATATCTCGATCATAGACAACCATAACTAAAGTAGTGCTATAAGTTTGACAAAGACATGTCTAGTAATCAGTATCACTACAACGGAATGTGCAAATAAGAGTGCCAACAACTGCTGGTTTTGGGATGTCTCAAGCTATCTATATTTGACTAGTAAGTGATGCAACTATAATGGAATGAATAAACCTGCCAACTGTGTGAGTTCCTTGGTTTGACTTCCTCGTTTGGTCTCGAGGGGGAAATAACAGGATGGGTATGATTGGTGTTAGTATAAGGTTGGTCCCGAATAGGTTTCTCTTATCCCTCTCTAATAGCCGACAGTTGCATCCAGTCTCTATAGGTTGTTTAGTGCAGGATGCGCTGCCGCTTCAGTCCACCATACCTATGCAGGTGAGAGCCGCCGAATTCCAGCCTCGCCGTGTACTGGCCTTAGCACTAACCATTCCCTTTTTCCTTTGCCCTTTGTCAGCACCCCTTTTGTTTAGGAGGTATAAGTTCAACGACGTTAGCAGGGTTACCCTTCCGGCTTGGCCTGGGCAGGGTTATAGACGCCATTAGTTATTCTTCAGGGCTCTTAGCCCCATTTGAATTTTATCCGTACTTGGAAGTTGTATCTTTTTCAGGGTGATTTGGATATTTGTATGGTATATCTGTATTCTTGACTCATGGAGTCGTTGTTGTATGTATATGTTCTGTGGGTTCCATCGTGGACTATTGTATAATGGTATTACTTCATTTTTCCACCCGCACGCAAGTGCTTGGTGGGCATCTTTGAATCGTTTCTATGCGAGTTTGGCAGGAATCGCAAAAACTTGCATAGGGCCAATTTGAGGGTGTTACACTATCGATCCAAGATTTCCCAACAATTATATCTCCTTCGAAAAGGGTTTTGTGCACGTCTAGATTTTTTTAGCCAAGTCAGGGCCGTTCCGGGTCTTCTGATGGTGCCGGGTGCTAGACAGCCCTGCAGGTGCAATATGTTGCTTCTTCTCGAGGATTTTGCAGTTTCCTCGAGGAGTAACTGATGATGCACTTCTAGGGATTAGGCCCTGTCCTCCAACTCCGCAGGTGTAAGTTCTGCAGCTGTCATGATAGGTGTGGTAATCTCCCATCTGAGTAGTTTACGGGCACCAGGGGTAACCACGCGTCCGTCCAACAGAATGTCTTTTGGCTCATCAGGGATCAAATCTCCATCTGAGTCTTCTTAATATTATTCGGCTATTACCTCGTCATTTGGAAGGTCCTTAGCCAGAGTCTTCTTCTTATTATTATTTTTCTTCTTGGTTGCGCCAATAGCAAAGACGGTTTTGGGTTCGATCCCTGGAGTCAAGCTTCTATCAATACTATCGAACATCTGGACGTCAGGATTATCTCTGAGATCCATATCATCATGCGATTCGGGAGAGTTTTCTCCGGACCCTTCATCCATGTTATTGCAAGGGCTTTGATCCATAGCTTCCCCTTCTTCCACAACCTTGGAGTTGAACTCATCTTCATATTTCGCGGAGAACTTTTAGAAATCCGCGGACATCATGGAGTCATCCGAAGATGCCAGAAGTCGATGTTTTTTTCCGATTGCTTCCAGCACCAAGTCGTTGTCATCTCTAGCATCGGCAGAGCTGGATCCAGATCCAACGTATCCGACAAAGTGCGATGCGCGCGTCCTGAGGTAGTTGCGACTTTCTTCGTTGGCTTCCTCTAAACATTTGATAGTCTCGAGGATCTCTTCCATGCTGGCGTTTCCGCTCAACATCATCTGCCTCAACGTGTGCCTCAGAAGTGACTTTCCTGCGCCAGCATCGTTAGAGCCAGGTCTGTCGTTGTATTGATGACAAGTACGCCATGAGGGGGTCCTCGAGGCGTGCAGAAGAGTGGGGTGTGAGACGTACGGTGTTCCGGGATGGTGAGTACACAAGTTTACCTAGGTTCGAATCCGCCGGCTTTGGACAGATCCTACTCCTGCTAGCAATCTAGTAATACGGAAGAGCCGGAATATGGGTTACAAGGGTTCGCCTGTGCGAGTTGAGATTGTAGACTATTGAGTTGCCCTAAAGGCTCTCCCTAGGACGGCTTATATAGATATCCGGCCTAGGGTTTACAGGAGAGATCTATCCGGCTACGACTAAGAGTCGGTTACAAAGTACATCCTGAACTACAAGTAACACTATAGGCCTATGTCGGTCAGTCTTCTGGGCCTTCCCGTAGCCGGACTGGACTCCGTCTCTTCTCCCTGACTGGGCTGCCCGTGAAGCAAAGCTCTAACCAGAAGTGGGCCACCCTGGTCAGCGAGGAACTGTGGGGATACCTGGAAAGTATATCCCCAACAGAAGCCCCCGGAAGGCTCCAAGATCCAAAGTCGGATTTATCATCATCTAGCTTGATCTTCGGCTTGCAGAATCTCGAAGGGTTCCTGAAACTTCAAAACAAAAGATACGATCCGTGTCTCAAAATAAATCGGACCTATCAGTACATTAGCTGTGCTTCTAGATCATAATTCAAACTAAGCCGGAACTTGATCTTTGACGTCATCTGACACCAGTCATGGTCAAGTCACGTCACTGATAGACATTTCCTGTCAACACGACCGTTGGTGGGTCTGTCTTTCGCGGAACCGATGTGCCGTTTCAATGCGTGCATGGAGATCGAGGTGGCTTAATCATCGCGTGGGGGCTTTCCAGTTCTTTCCATGACGTGTGGCGCATGTACTGTGTCATTTGCACGAACCTTGGCGCGGTTCGGTGGTTATAAGGGGTGAGGATTCCGTCATCTCATCTTCTTCACCTGTTCCCGAGCTGTTTCCTTCTCCTCCACATCTCCCACGTGCACAGAGCTCCTTTGCCCCTAGAAATTCCCAGCACCGCCCAACCAAGGTCACCGGCGCACCGAAAAATGGTTTCCACTTCATCTTCTAGCGCGACAGCGATGGCAGCGACAGCGGAAAAGGAAAGCAATCGCGGGGTTTGGATCCCATGCGTCCATGACAACGAGAAGCTCCGTGGCGTCGAAGAAGAAGGGATCCTCCATGCCGGCGACTGTCGGAGCGGCTTCGGCAAAACCGTCCCCAACCCTCGTAACAACGAGCGAGTGCACTTCGGCACCCACCTCAACAGAGGTTTCTCCTTTGCTCCCTCAAATTTCTTTTCTGAGGTGCTAGATCATTACGGCGTTCAATTTCACCATCTCCCCCGAACTCCATCTTAGAGATGAGAGCCTATGCGTCTTTGTGCGAGGGGTATCTCGGCAGTAGGCCGAGTCTCACTCTCTTCCGATACTTTTTCCATGTCTAGAGAAATTCCATCACCGCCAGTAATCCTTATATTACCGGCACAATTAGTCTTTCGGTTAGGCGTGAGCGCGTCTATCCTCGGATTTTAGCTAGTGAGTCAGTCAAACAATGGCCGACTACCTTTTTCTATCACAAGGATATTCCCGCTCCCAGCAAACCTAGTGGCTTGTCGGCTTTCGTCGATGGAGCCGCCACGCCTCAACCATCTTCGGACGAGGCCCCTCCGGCTCTCAATGATGATCTGCTTCTCGCCAAGAGGCAGATTGAATATCTGATGAAGCACAAGGGCCTGAGAGGGTCCAACTTGGTCCAGTGCTGGGTGGCACGCCGGATCCAGCCTCTCTAGCACCACGGTGACCAGCTGATGCATTCCATCACGGTGTGAAAACAAGACTCCCTCCGCATCATCCCCAAGGCCCTAAAGCCATAGGACTACATAAGCCAGATCAAATGGCTGATAAAGGAGCGGATCGTGAGAACGATTCCGGATTTGTCTCTGGATATGCACACAGTGGAAGACCCTGTAGTGCCTGTAAGCTTTTAGTAGTAAACCCTTTTTATGTGTTTCACCTTTAAGTTATTTCCCAATGATAAGGTATTATCTTCTTTTCAGCTTGCCGACCTCGCCGAGTCGGAACTGGCTCCTATCGAGGGATATCCTCCGGAGTTTTTTTCGGGAGGAGGAGTTGGTCCCACTGCCGGACATTGTGGCCAGGAAGCGCAAAGCTCCGTTAGTGGCCATCGTCATAAAGGAAGTGCCAGTTGTGAAGAGTTAACTTTCCACACAACTTCCGCCTTTGTACTTTAATCCTAATGTAATTTCTTCCAAGACGTAATGTTCTTCATTCTATTACTTTCTTAGTGCTAAACAGCTCATCAAGGGCAAGGGGAAGGGGGCTATCTCGAAGCCCCTGCGTCAGACAAAGCTATCTTTGGCTTCTGCTACCGTGGCTCCTCCGACTCCGGCCCCTCAACCTTCTGCAGGGCCGGTGATTACTCCATCCCCGGTCATCGCAGAAGATCTGGCTCCCTCCACAAGGCCAGCGACCCTTGAGTCGCAGATTGACGTCACCATGGGTGACTCGGGTTTTGATAAGGGTGAACCCTCTTCGGGTAATGATCCTTCGGCAGAGACCTTCGCTGAAAATCTCGTGAACAATCCGGGACTTGCCAAGGTTGGCTTGTCTCGGAAATCTGCGGAGGAAATCCAGCGGCTGGCCCAGCAATTCCTGGAAAGTCGTAATCTCTCTGTCGAAGAAGATGCACAAGAAGCGGAGGACATCAAGTGCTCCAAACTTCTCGAACAAGTCCGCCTTCACGACGAGGGACTAAGAGCTGGTGTGCTCCCACCACCTCTGGTTATTCCACTCACCCTCGTTGAGAAGGTTACTACTGAGGTGAACATGTGCCTGAGCAAGCTCACACATGAACATCATGTAAGTCATAATTGCAACTCACGCTTTTCCATTACTATATTTTATGTCATATCCTCAAGCCCCAAAGCATGAAGTTGGATAGTAAATCCGGGTTTATGCTTCACTAGGATGCCAAAGAATGAACTAGTATAGCCCCCAAGGCTCGTGCTAATATTAGCTACAATATTAGCCCGAGTCTTTAGTAGACCTCTGACTCTGTGTATTCTGACTTACAGAAAGTTAATTCATATAACCATGAATTGTTGAAGAATATCTGCATAAGTGGAGAGAGATCAAAGCTCTCCGACATAAAAATGCTGAGCTTAAAGTTTCCAAGGATGAGGCCGAAGGTGAACTTTCCGAGACTCAAACCTTATCTTGATTTTTCATAGATGAATATTTTTACTGAACTGTTGTTCTTTTTGACTTACAGCATTGGTGAAGCAGTCCTGTGCTATGATCGAAGAGGTCGAGAATCTGAAGACCTTGGTGGTGGAAAACAAGGATCTCCGCTAAGAGCTAGTCCAGCTTAAGGCGGATCAAGAGAAGAGCATTGCTCAGGTTCTCGAATCCTCCTCCATGGCCACCGTGGAGCGTGATCGCAAGATTGCACTCCACGAGAAGAAAATCTCGAATCTCAACGACGAGCTATTCGGAGAGAAGGATATTTCCAAGGCGCTCCGGGCTAAACTCCGGTGTCTTTGTGGAGAGAAGACCAAAGTTGATGACGTCATCGTTGGTATGTTTCCGTCTTTCTGACTTGTCTACATTCTTCGACTCTTTCGATGTCGGATTTATTTATCCGTTTTGCGTTATACGCATAGGTCCTCTGAACTAGACGGACTCCACCTCTACCGAGCCCCACACCACCGGCTTACACAAGTAGGTGATTTTCTTCATGACTTCCGCCAATCCATTGAGGATATTGGCGAAGCTCTCAAGGTTCTGGACATGCATAGCATGTCCGACTTTCAGGTGCGGGACAAGGCAAAGGAGATGCTGCAACTTGTCCGGGACTGGAACATGTCCTACGCGCGATCCGCAACGCATAACGCTCTCACAATGGTCATGAGCCACCATGGAAGCATGGAGATCTTGCAAGTGACTAGAGGGTACTCTACTGTGGATGAAGATGGCCAGGAGCAAGATATCAAAGCCATCATGGACTCCTGCGCTGGATATGGGTGCCACGTAGCTGATTTGACCAGCCACGACACTCCCTTCTTCACTCGCTTGGACACGCCACCTCCGCCTTTCGAAGAAGAAATCGAAGTTTCCGATGATGACCACACCATGTCAAACGTGGACATCACGGAATGATATCAAGGCGATGTATCCAGCGAGGCAGCAGCTCCTACCTCTCCTCCTGCATCATAAGTTAAACAGATGTGTTACTCTGAAAAAATTATGGGTCTGTAAATATTTAGTATGATACTTTTGCTAGTGCTAAGCTTTAATCTATTCATCACTTTTGGTTAAAAAAATTGTGTGCCTGAAATGTTTACATAAGCACTTGTACTTTTTTGTCTGTACTTATTGTTTATCTGGCTTTCCGCCTAGTCCCTTTTGTGAGCCGGCTAAACTTTCAGCACAGAAACTTTGCCGAGCAACGGAGCTCAATTGCTAAACCAGTTTAAACTCAGAAACAAAACCGGCTTCTAGTACCAATAATTCACTACTCAGAAAATACCCGCATTAGGCAATCAGACAAATAACCAAAGTAAAGACTAGAAACTTTAGAGTTATACCCAAGGGTAGCAATTTTAGAATCAGAAATGTAAACCAGAACAAACATGAACATAAAGTACTTTCAAGCATTCTGGGATTTTCGACTGTGACATGATCATTCGGAAATAAGATGGTAAAAACTTCTCAGAAAAAACTTGAGGCAACCAAGACTTTTATTTCTCATAGAACATGTACATATATATGATTACAAAGAAGAATAAACTAAGAATAAAAGGGACGTAGCTAAGTAATATTCCACGGTCTGTCTAACTCATCCAGATTTGTACTACCTCCAGCTCTCTTTCTCTTCTTAGTAGCAGGTCTTTATTTGACTGGCCTCATATCAGTTAGGTAGTATGAACCATTGTGCAATACTCGACTAACCAAGAAAGGCCCTTCCTATACTAGGGAAAGTTTGTGCTTTCTTTGTTACACAAGCTAGAGAACCAAATCGCCCTTGTTGAAAGATCTATTTATGACTCTCTGGCTATGATACTTGCGTAACTTCTGCTGATAGGATGTTGATCTCATTTCAGCAATGACACGAACTTCTTCGACTAAGTCGAGATCATTTTGTCGAGAAATCTCGGTATCCTCTTCGATATACGCGGCCACTCTAGGAGAAGTGTGAATCGAATCACTAGGAAGAACTGCTTCTGCGCCATAGACCAAGAAGAAAGGTGTGTATCAAGTTGACCTATTCGAAGTTGTTCAGAAACTCCATATTACAGAAGGTAATTCTTCTGCCCAAGCCCCCGCAGCATGTCGTAGTGGTGCTTCGAGTCTCGGTTTTAGGCCTTGTAGGATTAAACCATTTGCTCTTTCGACTTGTCCATTAGCCTGCGGATGTGCGACTGACGCAATGTCAAGCCGGATATTTTGTTCGTTGCAGAATTCAGCAAGTTCTCCCATAGAGAAATTACTCCTATTGTCCGCGATAATACTATGAAGATAACCATACCGGATTATAACATCCTCGACAAATCTTTTGGCTGTTGCTCCATCACAACTAGTGACGGGTTTAGCCTCAATCCATTTTGTGAATTTATCCACCATCAATAAGAGGTGAGTAAATCCACTTGGAGCTCGTTTGAACGGTCCTACCATATCAAGCCCCTAGACCGCGAAAGGCCATGTTATAGGTATTGTTTGCAGCTGATGAGCACGAACATGAGCTTTTTTGGCGTACTTTTGGCAGCCTTTGCACGTCTTGACCAGCCGTTCGGCATCTGTCTTTGCTGTAAGCCATAAAAAACTGTGTCGGAAAGCTTTTGCCACTAAAGATTGGGTGCAGCTTGGTGACCACACACGCCTTCATGGATTTCTCTTAAGATTTCCGCTCCTTCTTCCGGAGATACGCAGCGCTGAAAGACCCCAGATACACTCCGCTTATAGAGCTCACCACTAACCATAGTATAGGGTTTTGCTCGTCGGATTATCTATTGGCTCAGAAATTCGTCTTTGGGTAATTTGCCATCTACCAAATAATCAAGGTAGGGTTGAGTCCAACTGGGAATTACGGCTAGAACTGCTATTAGAGGTGAATCGGATTTGGTCAGATATTCCTCGTCTACTCCCTTTATTGAGGGAACTTTGATGTGCTCTAAAAAAGCGCCATCCGGGACCTCTTTCCATGCAGAAACTATTTGAGACAGTGCATCTGCTTTCTCGTTTTCTGCTCGAGGGATGTGTTGAACCTCAAACCCTTCGAACGATTTAGATGAATCATCCACGACAACTTTATATGCTGCCATGTGTTTATTTGCATTACAAATATCCGACACTTGCTGAGCAACAAGATCCAAATCTCCGTAACACATCAAACGTCGGATGCCAATATCCTTAGCAATCCAGATTCCATGCAGCAGTGCTTCATACTCGGCAATATTATTTGTTGCTGTGAAGTGGATCTGCAACACGTATAGAAGTTTATCTCCTTGGGGTGATTTGAGCACCACGCCAGCCCCCGAGACCCCTCGAGCCTTGGACCCATCAAAATATAGGGTCCAATATTCTGACTCGGGTAGGGTCATATTCTCCTTCGTCTCTGTCCAATCAGCAACAAAGTCGGCAAGGATTTAGGATTTGATTGTTGTTCGAGGTTTGTACTCAATATCGAAAGCTGAGAGCTCTATGCCCCATTTGGCGACGCGTCTTGTGCCGTCACTATTGTTGATTATGTCTCTCATGGGAGTTGTGCTCACCACGGTAATTGGATGTTCCTAAAAATAGTGTCGTAGCTTACGAGATGCCAAGAACACACCATAAGCTAGCTTTTGATAGTGCGGACACCGCTGTTTTGATTCTGTCAAGACCTCGCTAACAAAGTAAGTCGGATGCTGCACCAAGTGTTCCTGACTTTCCTCTAGTCTTTATACTACCATGACAATACTAACGACTTTGTTTGTCGCGGCAAGATAAAGCAACATCGGTTCCTGTGGTTCCGGGGCTGCAAGAATTGGAGCATATGAGGGTACTTTTTTCATGTCTTGTAGCGCAGCTTCCGCTTCATCGGTCGACACAAAATCCTTGGTCTTTTTCAGGAGTTTGTATAATGGTGCGGCTCTTTCACCGAGCCGTCTTACAAACCGACTAACTGTGGGAATGCAGCCAGTTAGTCTTTGTACGTCCTTCAAGCGGGTTGGCCTCGAAATATTGAGTATAGCCTTGATTTTGTCTCGGTTCACCTCTAAGCCTCTTTGAGATACAATGAAACCTAAAAAAATTCCGGCTGGGATTCCAAAGAAGCATTTCTTTGGATTAAGCATTATGTTGCATTTTCGTAGAGATATCGGGTTGCGACCAGGTTGTTTCCGCCTTTGGCGATGCAGCAAGCTTGGAAGAAATCCTGTAGCCAAGTATTTGGCCGAGCTATGCCATCGTAGGCTTGAATATGTCTTGAGATAGCAAATCCTTATGGGAATCGTGTAGCTCTTATGCGTGGTCTGAAATACTTTGGTCCCATGTATATATCATTATTTTCGTAGCGCCGTGCCTCTATATTGGAGTTAATCATGTGCCTTGTGTCATTTGGGGATAAGGATCGTCCCGAATGACGGCTATGGTTGCGGTGCCTAGGAGCCGGACTTCGGCTTCTGCCACCACCTCCTCCACCACGACGCCCTCCTTGGCCTCCCTAGGAGCTGTTGTGATGGCTACTTGGCGGAGAGGGTGGAGCAGCTGGATTACTTCCGGCTAATCGCCGACCTCCATCCGGAGTGTCATGATTCTGGTTCTGGGGAGGGTCTTCATTGCGACGAGCCCCCTGCCAGCTTGTCTCAGCGTGGTTTCCGTCGCTCCTTTGTCTGCTACTCCCACCATGGTGGGGCTTAGCCGGATGGTTTGTAGGTCTAGGAGGTGGCATCCTTTGATGGTCCTCCTCCCGATGTTTCTCTTTGTCTTCTCCCCTACGATCATTCGACTCTCGTTGGGGAGGATTTCTCGGATACAGTGCAGCAATTGCTTCTTGCTCGGCGGCTGGAGCGAGATTGCGCCAGTCACGTGCAGCTCTGAGATGCTGTCCTGATGATCCGGTTCTGGAGGAGTTGTCTTCCCGTCTGTCGGAACAGTGATGCTGTTCCGGAATGCGCTGGGGCCTTATATCATTCTAGGCTGAGTCCGTGTGACATTGGTCGGATTTGGAGACCAGTTTTCCACTTCCGGATTTTGCAGCCCTTTGTTGTTCTAGACCCTTGGTGAGTAGCTTTATGCCCAATCGAACCTGCTCTGGGCCTGGATTATTCGACAGGATATCTCGAGCTGTAATATTGTTCTGTACCGGTGTTGGATACACCAGATCTCCTTTGCTGTCGAGACGAGGCATCCCTGGGTCTCCTTCGAAGAGAACCTTGTGTACTTCCGGGAATTGCTCGTCACGTGTGTGACGTTTCTGGGTCTTCTCATGCTACCGAGATATGTACTTCTCCGCAATTGCCTTGCGTTTCTTCTCGGCATCGATGTTTTTGGCTTCATCCAGGAGTTCTTGACGACACGCTTCTAGGGCCTGGGCCCTTTCGTCCAGTTCTTCGCCACTAAGTTCTGTAGTTGTAGGGATACGTGTGGTTAATGCAGCATCGATGAGTTTATGTGCACCTTCAGTGATCACGTGTCCATCCACCAACTTTTCTTTGGGCTCGTCTGGGATAAGTGCTCCATCCAAGTCTTCCTCATATTCCTCGGCAATCACTTCCTCTGGCGGAAGGTCTTTTGTCGGGGTCTTGTTCTTCTTGTTTTTCTTCTTTGCCTTCTTGGCAGCGCCGGTAGCAAAGTCGGCTTTGGGTCCGTTTCCCAGAGTCAAGATCTGATCGGTACTTTCGAACATCTAGACCTCGGGATTATCTCCGATTTCCATGTCATCCTGTGCTTTGGGAGTGTTTTCCCCGGATCCTTCATCCATGGCTTCTTCTTCCTTTGCGGCTTTGGAGTTACACTCCTCTTCATACTCCGCGGAGAACTTTCAGAAATCTACTAACGTCATCAAATCATCCGAGGATGCGGGTACGTCGGCATTTGTTCCGATCGCCTCTAGAATTGAGTCGGTGTTTTCTCCAGCATCGGCAGAGCCGGATCCGGATCCAATATATCCGATGAAGTGTGACGTGTGGGTCCTGAGGTAGTTGCGGCTTTCCTCGTGGGTTTCCTCGAAGATCCTGATGGTTTCAAGAACCTCATCCAAGCTTGCGTCTTACAGTATCATGCGCCTCAACGTATGCCTCCGGAACGGTCGATCTGTTCCGACGTTGGCAGAGCTGGAACCATGGTTGCTACTTTGCTCCTCCTGGATCTCGACCTCAGCAGTCAAATTAATCTAGGATTTGACCTCACCCAAGGGATCCACTCCAGATTTAACTTGAACCGCAAGATCTGCTTCAGGTTTAGCTTTCTCCACTATCTCCGTGATTGGTGTGGGCTGGGTGGGATTAGGGGCTTCTGAGATCCGGAACTCTGCCGCTTCCGCGGACAAAGGGGACCCAGAAATTTCTTCTGCCTCTATCATCACTGCTTGGGTGGGTGGGGCAGTTTCAGCAAAGACGATGTAAACATCGATCTTGCCAAAATACATGATGGTGTAGGTGGTCACGACTTACCTATCCAGAATCCAAGTCTCGTCGAGAACGATGAGAGGGATGTCGCTGGCATAGAGGATGCGACCGATGGTGATAGTCTTAATGATTCCTATTCTTGTAGATCTGAAGCTCACTTGCCCCACGATGGGCGCCAATTGTCGTCGGATTGATGACAAGTACGACATGAGGGGCTCCTCGAGGCGTGCAGAAGAGAGGGGTGTGATCCGTACGGTGTTCCGGGACGGTGAGCACACAAGTTTACCCAGGTTTGAATCTTTCGGTTTTGGACGGATCCTACTCCAGCTAGCAATCCAGTAATACGGCAGAGCCGGAATATGGATTACAAGCGTTCGCTTGTGCGAGTTGAGATTGTAGACTATTGAGTTGCCCTAAAGGATCTCCCTAGGACGGCTTATATAGATATCCGGCCTAGGGTTTACAGGAGAGATCCAACCGGATATGACTAAGAGTCGGTTACAGAGTACATCTTGAACTACAAGTAACACTATGGGCCTATGTCGGTAAGTCTTCTCGGCCTTCCCGTAGCTGGACTAGACTGCGTCTCTTCTCCCTGACTGGGCTGCCCGTGAAGCAATGCTCTAAACAGAAGTGGGCCACCCTGGTCAGCGAGGAACTATGAGGATACCCGGAAAGTATATCCCCAACAAGATCCAGAGCTTTTGCTACTTTGATCTTCCCGAGATGCAACCTCTTTGGGGAGAGCCTCCTGACATTCGACCTCCCTGGGGAGATCTACTTCAGGTTTAACCTCCTTGCGGAGATCCTCTTCAGATTCGAACTTTTCCACTATCTCCGCTTCAGGTGTAGGCTAGGTGGGATTATGGTTTTTTGGGACACAGAACTCTGTCGCTTCCATAGAAAGTAGATCTAGAAATTTCTTATGCCTATATCATCACTGCTAGGGTAGGTTAGCCAGGTTCAGTGAAACAGAGGTAAAAATCGATCTTGCCAAAAGATATGATGGTGTAGGCGGTAACAGGTTCCCTAGCTGAAATCCAAGTCTCGTCGAGAAGGACAATAAGGATGTCGATGGCGTAGAGGACCCGGCCAACGATGATTGTCTCGCCGATTCCGATTCTCGCAGATTCCGCCGAGAATAAAGATCTGAAACTCACCTGCCCACTATGGGTGCCAACTGTCGTCAGATTGAATACGTGTACGCCAAGAAGGGGTCCTTGAGGCGTGTAGAGAAAGGGGGTCTGAGGTGACGGTATTCTGGGACGGTGAGCACACAAGCTTTACATAGGTTCGAATCCGCCGACTTTGGACGGATCCTACTCCTACTAAAAATCCAGTAATATGGCAGAGCCAGAATTTTATATTACAAGAGAGGTTCGCCTGTGTGAGTTGAGACCGTAGATTGTGGGTGCCCTAAAGGCTAGTCCCTAGGACGGATTATATATATCCGGACTAGGGTTACATGAGAGACCTGTCTGACTACGTTATAGAGTCGGTTATAGAGTACATCTTAAACTACACGTAACTAAACAAGCATAAGTTGGTAAGTCTCCTTGGCCTTCCCGTAGCTAGATGGACCTCCGTCTTCTCTCCCTAACTAGGCCGCCCGTGAAGCAAAGATCTAACCCGAAGTGGGCCACCTTGGTCAGTGAGTCACAGTGGTTATAACCGGGAAGTATATCCCCAATACCTGGCCCATGGTGAGTGGGCTTGCTGGTATGGCAACTGTAAGGAGACTTTGAATGAAGCCAAGCTATTGGAAGCTGAAGGCCCAAGAACCTAGCTAGGCCTAGTCAGATTATGTCAAACTCTCCAAAACCTAAACTGATTCTGTTGTAATCCTATAAACCCTAGCGAGGTGACTCTATATAAACCTTAGGGCTCTCATTGTACTTACGTGATATTAGCTACCACATCCAAGTGACTAGATGCCTAGCGGCCAGCTCGCCAATCTTGTAATCCACTCGCCATTAATACAATCTAGCAGAAAGTAGGTATTTACCCTATGGGGGCCAAACCTGGGTAAACCCTTGTGTATTCCCTCAATATTGATCCGCAGATGGCGACTCACTCTTGCCCCCAATCGTATCAATCTCTATTGTTGGTAGCGACTGCCTAGGCCATTCCCACGATAGTGACGCCCACTTTTGAGCTTGGCCAGTCAAGCCTATGATCTGCGGCAAGAATCTATACTCCAGGAGATCCGCTGATCACCACAAGTCGCATGGTTGCTAGCGGCGGATTCCTCCAGATCCTGCCGAGCAGCTACATACCAGTGTCGTGCCTGGTCACCCACAGTGCGATGATGCTAGTCGGCACCATCAACCTCTTCATTGGGTTCACGGACGCCGTCGACCTAGAGGAAACAGCGAGAATCCACGCTGCCAACAGATCGCCAGGAGCGATGCGGCTGGGAGCAACACGGCTCACCGTGATGATGCCAACTCGGTGTCCCCTACTTCGGTCACCGGATCCATCACCTCCGCGTCGCATGTGGAGTCCATCACGTGAGTCTCCAACGCTGAGGATTTTGAGGATCCATCCATCCTCGGGATCTTTGACGCCGACTCCAGATCAGAGTCCCCCAATGATGCCCGCACCAGATCCAATCGCTACAACGCCATCTACATGGCGAATAGCAGTGCGCCTCTAGATCCCTTCACGATGCCCCTTCTGCCGACAGCAATGGCGACATAAGTCGAGGAGTACCGCCAATGACTATAGGTAGCGAATGTCAAGGACTAGGCCTAGCGCGAGAATTTTCTCCACGAGCAGTAGACAGTGCAGGAGCTATCACTCTACCACCAGTGTCGCATTAGGAGACGCCTAGATCCCACCCTTCAAGGCCGCGTCCTTTGACGACGAGCGTGACCTAGTATGCACGGCTAAGATCGAGCACTACCGCAATGCATCGACAGTTGGGGCACCTGCGCATGGAGATCCACCACCACCCCGCCGCTTGCCTCCTCCAAAATGGCCATGGATCCTTATCTCGCCATAGGAGCTCGACACCAATGGGCTCCCACTCTACTCCACCCCGTTGGACAATGTCATCGCGGGACAGGCCATAGTCACAAACCTCAACCTCACGGGAGAGGGCGCACTGTAGGTCACATATTCTCAGGCCCTACTCAGTAGAGTTGTCGAGCAGCCTACCACGATAATCGACCCGCGGGGACGGATGTACTCCCGCTTGACTAGATGGTCACGCGGCCTAAAGCAGACGCCCCGGTGAACGGAGGGTCGCCAATTTGGTCAACTTCCCACCACCCGAGCCACAGTAGCTCCAATCATAGGTAACAAACCTCGCAAACTCCACAAATGTGCCACTACCCATGCACAACACAGTCATCGCCAATGGTCAGCCAGTCGACGCGCGGTCCCACATCATCAACAACCAAGCCTGGCAAGCTCGCCATGAGTACGGCTTGCGGCACAACCTCTCCAATCGTGGCAATCGCGAGACTAAGCCAAGAGGTTCTCTCAGCCGAATAGGCCCACAATGCTTCAGACCAATGATTCGGGAAGTATGATCCCACACTCGACCCGACACTGTGGCTCGACACATACCTCATGGCAATGGGGATCGCTGGCGACAAGGATCTACTCGCCGCCCGCTACCTCCCCCTGATGATTGATGGAGTAACTTGCCAGAAGATCAACACCCTCCCAAGAACAACATCGACTCGTGGGAGGAGATGTGGGACTCCTTCATCAAGCACTTCGAAAGCTCCTACACACGCGCTACCACCATCGAGGACCTAGAACGATGCATCCAGGGACCACGCGAGTTGACTCACCATTGGGTCCAGCGATGGCTGGACCTGTGGATGAACGCCTCCGGCATCCACCCGGACACCGCGATCCATTGTTTCAAGAACGTGTGCTGGTATGAACCACTGGTTGCCAAGATCAAGAGGGTCTATCGGACGCTCGAGAAGAACCTCGACCTCCTGGAGATTGCCAAGCATTACGCGGAGGAAGATCCGAACTAGGACTCGGACGACGAGTTCGGTGGAAGACGTCGCACGGGTGGCCACGACAACAGCACACACCGTGAGCTACGCTCTAATAACACTCGCAACACCAACAAATGCCACATCGATGGCAGGACCGACTTCATCGTTAACGCCAACTATGGGCAACACCCCCCCATTACTTCCGCTGATGGAGGCAACTACTATGACAAAAACGCCCCAAGGCCAAAATTGACCCCACGGCTCTGCTCGACCAACACTATGTCTATCACACTAGGGAGGGGACGTGTCGTTGGATTGAAGACATGCATGCCGAGAAGGGGTCCTCGAGGCGTGGAGAAAGATGGGGTGTCACTACAAGAGAAAAGCCTATAGGAGACATGCACATTAGAGGCGTATTTATACTATATGCGCCTCTGATGAGATAGGCGAGGTGCACCATGCAGCCATGCGCCTCTAGTAATGAAATAGGCGAGGAGCATATCTGCAGGATGCGCCTCCTCTATCATCTGTACGAAAGAAATCTGGCACTCCCATCTTATGCGACGCGCACCAGCCAGACATGCGCCTCTAGTACTTAAACAGTTAAGGCGCATATGTGACAAATGCGCCTCGCATATCTTGGGTGAGCCCGAGTGGATATTTGTGGTCCAATATGCAAGGCACATATAGTAAGATGCACCATCGATACTTATAATAGTCGAGGCCCATTAGGGAGCGTGCGCCTCAAGCAACCCCTGCGGGCCCGGTGGCCACATAGGTGAGGCGCATTTTGGCATGTGCGCCTCGGATAGTTCAGACTATCAGAGGTGCATTTACTGCAATAAGCGCCTCACATAACCTGGTTGACTTTTTTTGCTCCTTTTTGGCACATGCACCCCACTCACTTGCATCAGTTCTTCCTCTCCCCCCAAAGACAAATTTGGTTGCCCCTCCTTCTCCCCACCTCATTTCCCACATTGATTCAGCATAGAAGCTTGCTTAATCTCCATTGGTTGACACTCACATGTAAGTGAAGTTTCTTGCTCCTCTAGATCTACAACATGTCTCGGTGACCCAACATACCACTTCATGATGTAATACACTATAGTCGTTGACATAACACCAATGAAACACCGTTCAGTAGTATTACATCCCTCAAAGTGGTAAAACAGAAACACAGTAGGTCCAAGACATGATTATAGATTATAACTCGACTCTTTACAAAAGATCCAAAGAACACTCTAGGTTAAAGAGAGAGAAAGTGAGGATGGGGATGATCCAGGGCGTCGGCGTGGCCACCTTATCCTCCCCGAGCAAAGACAGCACGGATCTGGATGCCGGCGAGCAGCGGCGCTCGCGCCATGCAGCTGCTTCGGCGTCTACGAGATGTGGACGACGATGATAAGCTCGACGAAATGTTATTTGGGCCGGGCTGGTACTGGGCTTTGGCCGAGCGAGCGGAATGCTCTAGAGGGTGCACGTGGGCGACAAGTAGCGCAAAGATGACCTGGGCCGTGGGCCTATGCCTAGTTGTTCTTATTCTTTTCTTAATTCTGTTTCTATTAACTATTTCTACAAAACTATATCAATTTTGGTTTCCTCAATGTTTAAAGTTTCCAAAATTTTATTAACAAATACAATACTGCAGGGTTATTTTGAGACTAAGTGGTTATTATATTTTTCATGATTTTTCATAAATTTTAACTATTAGAAAAATATTTCATTGATGACTGCATTTATTCCTTAAGGTTTAATATTTTTTGTTCTTTATCCAAAAGCCTTATAAGCGTGATTTGTTTATACTTGATAATCTTTTATGATAATGATTTAATGTTGTACATAAAATCTTATTCACACTCATCCTCATAAAGGAATTATGTAAATACATCACAAGATATTAAACCATGGGTTTATAATATAGTGGTTTAAATTCCAATGTTCTTTAAAGTTAGAATTTCCTTTATCCCAATTCCATTATAATTTCTTCATAACCATTTTATTATTTTGCACAGTAGGCATGGATCAATTTCTTAACTAGTTGTGCACTACCTAGTAAAGTGTGATTGATTTCTTGATAGAGGTTTATTTCATAGTCTTGAATAGTAATCTCCTTTCATGTGATGCATGTGATCTAAATGCTAAGCAACATTCATGTTAGGGTTTCTAATACCATTCTTCTGTGACTTTAGATCATACCCTACACACTTGTCTATTTATGAATGTTGCTAGGGATCAAGGTGTAAGGCTTCTAAAGAACTCCTATCCTTAATACCTCACTAAGGTTATCTTAAGATATGGAATTCCTTCCCTAAATATACTCCATTTCTCTCTCTTATCTTATTCACAGAGATCACATCTGCCTGAATAAGACAATCATCTGACTCCACCATATCCATCATCATATGATGACATGGTCATGTTACTTCAATAAGTCTCATTCTTCATTCTTCTATATATAACTTCCATCTCTAAACTACCTCATAGATAATTGCACTAAAGTAGTTAGTATTAACTTCATTCCATAAACTCCTTCATATCTACCTTGCATCTACTTCTAAGGCTTGCAAGATTACAATCCTCTCCATATCACATGTGATATCAATCCTCTAAAATAAGTATGGTACTACTCCCATAATACAAGTTTGTTCTTGTATTACCTTGGTTAACTATTATACTTCCAACTACTCCTACAACTTATGTCATACACTGCATTATACTCTAGCTTGACTTCTCATGATCAAGCTAGATGATTCAGCTTACTAGGATTTACTTAATTTGGTATACTCACAAGTCTTCTTCAACACCTAGTCATCTATTCCCAAGTGACTTCGGAATAATGACCACCATCATTTGATCAAACTAAGCTTAGGCTTATAATTGTCTAATCATGATTTATTATCCACTAAGTAGTAAACTTGTACTTGTCTTTCTATAGGCTTATCTTGTTAAAAAATCTTACTCTAAGTTTATATACACTTGTCTTAACAAGATTATTATTTGATGTACTAATGCTAGTCGCTTTTTCCTAGCTTCATGATCACTAGTTACTTCTTGAATTTGGGTACTGCTTCTAGTTAACTCAGGAGTAATTTAACTCCTACAACATCAAATGGTTTAGTCTACACGAAGGTTCACATTCCATTGATGATGGTACACTCAACCATATCTAGTTCTTCCTTCAGATTAATTTACTTAAGGTATTTGGAAGGTCAACACAATAGGTCAAAGCTAAAGGTTAATAGGTGCTAGATCAAGAATTGGTCACTCAATAGTGATGATCCATTGACACTAGGACTTGGTTAAATAGGAATGTCACCTCTTAATATCATATTAAGGGTATGTGCTGGATGGTCTTAGCTTGACTCCCCTTTTTACTCTATTAGTGATAAGAGTTAATGTTTAAGAACTACCATGATACCCATGGTAGGAATAATTATGGCAATCAAGTGTATCAAGATTTAGTTAAAAAGTTTCTCTACTTAAGTTATGTACTTAACTTGCTATTCAAGGTTTGTGGTAGATAATACCTTGATATCATCTTTATAACATTAAGTATTCATCCTTGAGTTGTGGTATGGAATACCATGTAATGATCTCTAGAAGATCTAGTACTCCTTATTATGTAGTGTGTTGTGACTCGGTTTTATTACATTTGATCTACCCTTAGATCAAGTTATATTACCGAAAGGTAAGGTTTTAGCAAAGGTCATATTGAAACTTATCGCAGTCAACTTGGTGAGCTACTTCAGTTCCACCAAGATAAGAGAAGCTTCAATCACTTTGACAAGTTTTATTTAAAAGCGCCAAAATTATCAGGATTTTCTATGCATGAATGCAATGCACACACCTGTGTTCAGCTTATTCCCAAGCTCTAATGCTGGGGTGTTACAGACTCTCCCTCTTCAAAAAAACTTCGTCCCCGAAGTTCATACTCTCTTGCATTTCAGAATGAGGTGTTGACTTGTATTGATCACGACATTTCTCAACTCCATTGTGATCATAGTTGGGAATAATTGTGGTATCCCGTATCCAGATCTTTGTCCTTGAATTCTCTTCATACTTGAAAACTTCCGTCTGTCGTTTCCTATATGTAGTATAACTCCTTCTACTACAATCTCTTGGGTTATGTCTTCAAAGTTCTACTTAGTATTGGTTTGGGACACATTTAGTCCATTCCAATCAGGCTTTTCCTATTCCTTTACACTGGACTTATTTTGGAATACTCTCTTTACACTAAAGGATAACTTACCAGTTGTTTCTCCTTTATAACTAGCCCACTAGGGTTAAGCAGTTATATCTCATTCGATCTTTCATCCGGACTTACTCGAGAGAGTACTTTATAATGATGGTTCTGTATAACCTTATGAGAATAAGGCTTAACCTCATCATAACTTTGTACTTCTTCTTCAACATTTAGTTGGAAAGTTAGTCAACAACACTTCAGTTATTATTGTTTACTCTCCCCCTTGGGGTTTCCTAATGGTCTCTAAACTTCATGTATAATACCCAATAGTTAAGGTATTGGTTTTTGTCTAGTTTATATCTTACCTATATAAGGTCTCACGAAAGAATATGTGGTATACCCACACAGTTGTGGATCTCGAAAATGACTCTTCCGACACTCTGTGTCTTACTTTTAACCTTTTGGTCACTTTCGCTTTGGTAAGCCCAATTTCGCGAAGCGTCTCGATAGACGATCTTTAATTTAATACTTCATTAGGTCTAACATAAGTTAGGCCAAGTTTTATACTCTTTAGATTACACAAAGATGACCTAATTTGTTGAACCGCTAGGATACCAGCTATCGATACTAGCTGTGGATACTAATTGCGGATCCTCCTAGGTGTATGAATTACCCTACGGGTTTTCGACTTTCTTACTGGCATTCTTCCTGAGTTTGTCAGAGCTTGAATACCACCTTTATTCCAAGACTTCTTCTTTGCACTGATTCATGATACTTCCATGAACTTGGTACAACTACTTCATTAGCTTCTTAGCAACATCACCTATCTTGAGTGAACTTAAATTCATTCCTTACTATTGCTCCACACTTTTCTGCACTTATAATCATTATTGTTACCAGCTCACAATGTGTTGGGATTGATGCATCCTTTCAATATAGTGTTGATACACCTTCTATTTAGCTTCCTTCTTCTTGCAAGTCTTCAACTTGATCTTCGGAAATCTTCACTCCCTTGCACGAATTCCCTTATATATCTAGGTCCATAACATCAAGTAATAACTTGATGATGCAACATGCATTTGCACATCAAGTCAAACTTCATGCAAAGATCTAGTCAATCAAGAATATCCAAGAAAAACCAATAAATCCAAATGTGGTACATATAACACACATCATTCTAAGCCCGGAATATAATAGTTGAGTATAATACCTCTAGAATTCAGGCTTAGCTATGTAGTATATGACACCTCCTAGTATAGGTTTACTTTGTGTTACTTAGCACTTAAGTGTTAAACTACTCTTTGTCTCCATATTTACCCGAACTGCTCAGTTGCTACTGGATAATCCTGAGCGAAGTGATCACACTTTGGTTTTGACTAACCTCTTACTTTTCTTTCGGGACTACTAAAGACTACCAATTCTCCATTCTATCGTACACTATCCTCACATGATCTCTCAAAACTACTAACAAAATTGTAGTTACTACCTTAATCCAACAATTATCATAATATTATAATACCTATGACTTCTATGATGGACCTACACTATTCTTTACTTACTGTTGTTACAAGATTTGTTATTGAATATTTGCCCTAATTACAGACTTATCATGGTCTCGGATCTATTCTCACCACGAACTTGTTAAGATTTACCTAGTCATCATGATTAAATAGCTAATCTCACCATGATCACTCTTTTTCTTAGCTTACTATCAATGATTTTTAACAAAATTCTACTCCATCACATGGAATTCTCAAGTGAATGCCACATGATTTACTTCCAATTGTATCTATACCTACTTTAATGGTTTACCTTGTATGGTATACGGGTATCAACTAGTGGTTATTTCTGCTACTTCACAGGGTTCTGAATATAGACTCCATCACTAATACTACTCCACATGATATCCTAATCTTGGTCATAATCTTCTTTGATATTTTAACATACTTAAGATATCTTAATGGTGTTATACCTATCTAGAGCTATACTAAAATGACATTTCTCTAAAGAATACCTATAACTAATCCTTAAGAAAGATGATAAGAACATCCAACTTAAGTGTGACAAGGTTTATCCTCAAGTGGATATATATCACTAGTCTTGGTTTAAATAAGATGGCTCCTACAGTCACTATCCAACCTACAGATCTTCCTAAAAGGGTTTTAATCCTAAGGTCAAAGCATATGCTCTGATACCAGCTGCGGTGATCCAGCATACCACTACATGATGTAGTACACTATAGTCGTTGACATAACACAAATGAAACACCATTCACTAGTATTACATCCCTCAGAGTGGTACAACAGAAACACAGCAGGTCCAAGACATGACTATAGATTACAACTCGACTCTTTACAAAAGATCCAGAGAACACTCTAGGTTAAAGAGAGAGAAAGTGAGGATGAGGATGAGCCAGGGCGTCGGCGTGGCCTCCTTATCCTCCTCGAGCAACGACAGTGTGGATCTTGACACCGGCGAGCGGCGGCGCTCGCGCCACATAGCTGCTTCGGCGACTGCGAGAGGTGGACAACGACGATAAGCTCGACGAAACATTATTTGGGCTGGGCTGGTACTGGGCTTTGGCCGAGCGAGCGGAACGCTCTGGAGTGTGCACGTGGGCAACAGGTAGCGCAAAGATGACCTGGCTCGTGGGCCTACGCCTGGTTGTTCTTTTTCTTTTCTTAATTCTATTTCTATTATCTATTTTTACAAAACTATCTCAATTTTGGTTTTCTCAATGTTTAAAGTTTCCAAAATTTTATGAACAAATAAAATACTGCGGGGATCTTTTGAGACTAAGGGGTTATTATATTTTTCATGATTTTTCATAAATTTTAACTATTATAAAAATATTTCATTGATGACTGCATTTATTCCTTAAGGTTTCATATTTTTTGTTCTTTATCCAAAAGCCTTATAAGCATGATTTGTTTATACTTGATAATCTTTAATGGTAATGATTTAATGTTGTACATAAAACCTTATTCACACTCATCCTCATAAAGGAATTATGTAAATACATCCCAAGATATTAAACCCTGGGTTTATAATATAGTGTTTTAAATTCCAATGTTCTTTAAAGTTGGAATTTCCTTTATCCCAATTCCATTATAATTTCTTCATAACCATTTTATTATTTTGCACAGTACGCATGGATCAATTTCTTAACTAGTTGTGCACTACCTAATAAAGTGTGATAGATTTCTTGATAGAGGTTTATTACATAGTCTTGAATAGTAATCTCCTTTCATATGATGCATGTGATCTAAATGCTAAGCAACATTCATGTTAGGGTTTGTAATACCATTCTCCTGTGACTTTATATCATACCCTACACACTTGTGTATTTGTGAATGTAGCTAGGGATCAAGGTGTAAGGCTTCTAAAGAACTCCTATCCTTAATACCTCACTAAGGTTATCTTAAAATATGGAATTCCTTTCCTAAATATACTCTATTTATCTCTCTTATCTTATTCACAAAGACCACATCTGCACAAATAAAACAATCATCTAACTCCACCATATCCATCATCATATGATGACATGGTCATGTCACTTCAATAAGTCTCATTCTTCATTCTTCTATATATAACTTTCATCTCTAAACTGCCTCTCATATAATTGCACTAAAGTAGTTATTATTAACTTCATTCCATAAACTCCTTCAGATCTACATTGCATCTACTTCTAAGGCTTGCATGATTACAATCCTCTCCATATCACATGTGACATCAATCCTCTAAAATAGGTATGGTACTACTCCCATAATACAAGTTTGTTCTTGTATTACGTTGGTTAAATATTATACTTCCAACTAGTCCTACAACTTATGTCATACACTTCATTATACTCTAGCTTGACTTCTCATGATCAAGCTAGATGATTCAGCTTACTAGGATTTACCTAATTTCGTATACTCACAAGTCTTCTTCTACACCTTGTCATCTATTCCCAAGTGACTTGGGAATAATGACCACCATCATTTGATCAAACTAAGCTTAGGCTTATAATTGTCCTATCATGATTTATTATCCACTAAGTAGTAAACTTGTACTAGTCTTCATGATCACTAGTTACTTCTTGAATTTGGGTAATGCTTGTAGTTACCTCAGGAGTGAGTTAACTCCTCCAACATCAAATGGTTTGGTCTCCACTAAGGATCACATTCCATTGATGATGGTACACTCAACCATATCTAGTTCTTCCTTCAGATTAATTTACTTAAGGTATTTGGAAGGTCAACACAATAGGTCAAAGCTAAAGGTTAATAGGTGCTAGGTCAAGAATTGGTCACTCAATAGTGATGATCCATTGACACTAGGACTTCGTTAAATAGGAATGTCACCTCTTAATATCATATGAAGGGTATGTGCCAGATGGTCTTAGGTTGACTCCCCTTTTTACTCTATTAGTGATAAGAGTTAATGTTTAAGAACTACCATGATAGCCATGGTAGGAATAATTATGGCAATCAAGTGTATCAAGATTTAGTTATAAAGTTTCTTTACTTAAGTTATGTACTTAACTTGCTATTCAAGGTTTGTGGTAGATAATACCTTGATATCATCTTTAGAACATTAAGTATTCATCCTTGAGTTGTGGTATGGAATACCATGTAATGATATCTAGAAGATCTAGTACTCCTTATTAAGTAGTGTGTTGTGACTCAGTTTTATTACATGTGATCTACCCTTAGATCAAATTATATTACCCAAAGATAAGGTTTTAGCAAAGGTCATATTGAAACTTATCGCAGTCAACTTGATGAGCTACTTCAGTTCCACCAAGTTAAGAGAAGCTTCAATCACCTTGACAAGTTATATTTAAAAGCGCGAAAATTATTTGGATTTTATATGCATGAATGCAATGCACACACCTGTGTTCAGCTTATTTCCAAGATCTAATGCTGGGGTGTTGTAATGTCCCTTTACTTCTCCTTCGTCTCTCTTGTGCATGTTGTCGTTGGAGGAAGCGTGAAGGCGTTGCTTGTATGCTCATGCGCGTTGTCGGCGACACCATGACTATATGAGTGTGTTATGGTGCATGCTTCTTTTTCTGCAGGGATTTCATTTGAGATGCCAATGTTTCACCGGAATGTCGATTAATTTATTTTTCGGTGAATTTCTGGCACTCGCGGATGTCCTCTTTTTAGGGGAGGTCATGCCGATTTTTTCAGGTGATCCAGATGTCCATATATGCTCTAATTATTCTCTTGCTCTTTGTACCACGCGTAGGCGACCATGGTCCGACCACTGATTCGCAAAGCCCTCGTGGATAGGTGGATGAGATGCGCGAGGACCGATATGGCACGCGCAAACAAGACGGAGATAAGATGTCCGTGTCGCGACTGCAAGATGATGTATCTAATAAGGCACGATTCCAGAATGTTGGAGTCGCACCTGCTCCGACATAATTTCATGGATGGCTACACTCGGTGGATACGTGATGATGAAGATGATGATGAGGAAGTCAATAATGGTGAAGATCAATATTCCGGTCATGATCACGAAGATCAAGGCGCCGATGGTGAGGCAGGTGATGATCATGAAGATCAGGGTGGCGCCGGGCATGAACACGAAGATGATCAAGGTGGTGCCGGGCATGAACACGAAGATCAAGGTGTCAACCATGATTCGAGCTAGCTGCGAGACCCTCATGTCGAAGATCTGCTTCTCAAGGAGACGAGTAACACCAGAGCCGCCACTAGAGAGAAATCTAAGCTGGAGAAAATGAAGAAAGACGCGGTCACTCCATTGTTTGATGGATGCAACGACGGGGATACCCGTCTGAATGTAACGCTCAAGGCTCTGGAGATGAAGGCAAAACACAAAATGACCGACGAATGCTTTGACGACAACATTGCATTCTGGCACGATATTCTTCCCAAGAAGGGGAACACATGTCCGACTAGTATCGCTGAGGCCAAGAAAGTCGCGTGCCCTCTCAATCTACCGCACGTGAAATACCATATCTGCATAAATGATTGCATCATCTACCGGGGCGAGGACGCGGAGAAGACCACGTGTCCGGTGTGCAAGACCTCTCGATACAAGAGAGGGACCAAGAAAGCTCCTAGAAGGGTGGTGTGGTACTTTCCTCTAACTCCTCGTTTGAAGTGGTATTTCGCTGACCCTAAGGAAGCAGAGCTCATGCGCTGGCACAGGGAAAGAAAGAGGCCGGAAGATGATGACCCAGAGAAGGAGGAAATGCTGAGGCACCCTTCGGATGCTTGCTAGTGGAAGGCGTTGGACCTCCAATATTACCAACATTTCAGTAAAGAGTCAAGGAACCTCAAGTTAGGCATGAGCACCGACGGACTCAATCCGTTCGGAAGCCAGAGCAGCACACACAACACCTGGCCCGTGTTTGTATGGATCTACAACCCCCCTGGTTGCGCTTGAAAAATAAGTACGTAACCATGAGTATGCTGGTTCAAGGGCCAAAACAACCCGGTACAAACATCAATCTGTATCTCACGTTGTTGAAAGAGGAGCTGTCCACATTATGGGAAGAAGGAGCTCATACGTGGGACGCCTCGAGACAAGAATACTTCGACATGAGAGCGGCGGTGATCACGACGGTGCAAGACTATCCCGGTTACGGATACTTCTCGGGGTAGGTGGTCCAAGGATTCTATGGGTGCGTTAGGTGCAAAGATAATACAACGTACCGCCAGGTACAGAAATATCCCGGGTCCGGGAAAACCGTGTTCCTTGGGGCTCGGAGGTGGCTTCCCAAGAATCACGCCTGGAGAAAGCTAGGAGATCTGTTCGATGGGGCGGTCGAGCTCCGAGGAATCCCGGACCAGAGGAGCGGCACGCAAATCTATGAGATGTTAAAGAACTGGAAGGAATGCCCTGCACCGGGAATGACCCAGAAGAAGCCAGAGCCACTGCTGAAGGTATGGAAGGCGAGGTCTGTTTTCAAGGACTTGCCATACTGGAAGATCCTCCACGTGCCGCATAGCCTCGATCTCATGCATATCACGAAGAACATGGGCAAGAGTCTACTTGCCACCCTCCTTAACACCGACAACACCAAAGATGGGCTGAAGGCAAGGAACGACTTGAAGCATATGGGCATCAGGGATGAACTTCAACCACCACCTAGCACATGATGAGGAGAAGGACGAGGAGGAGGAGACGGAAATGCAAAATAGCCATTGTCGCAAGGGAAAAAAGCAAGTCAAGAAGGGCGAGGTCAAGCTCAAGTCCTCGTGCTTCACTCTGAGTAAGAAGGAGGCCATATAGTTTATGAAGTGCCTCCTCAGAGTCAAATTTCCGAACGGCTACGCGGGGAAGATAAGCAGATGGCTAGACGAGGTGAAGGAGCGCTTCTGCGGGATGAAGTCTCACGACGTCGACGTGCTGATGACGCAGGTACTCCCAGTCGCGATCCGAGGTATAATGGACAAGCACGTCCGTGAAATGTTGTTTGGCCTCTGCAACTTTTTCGACGTGATCTCTCGGAAGTCGATAGGCATTAAGCATCTCACGAGGCTACAACATGAGATCGCGGTGATACTATGCGAGCTCGAGATCTATTCCCCCCCCCCCTCGCATTCTTCGACGTCATGCTTCATCTGCTTCTCCATGTTGTGGAGGATATCGTCCAGCTCGGTCCTCCGTTTCTGCGAAGCATGATGCCGTTCGAAAGCCTCAATGGACACATCAAAGCATACGTTAAGAACATGTCCTGTCTCGATGGAAGCATAGCAAACGGCTTCCTGGCCGAAGAGTGCATCTCTTTCTGCTCGAACTTTCTACAAACCGAGACCCCTCTTGGTCTACCATTCAATAAGCACCTCGGGAGGCTCGCTGGATGCGGTCACCATGAGGGTCGGCGACCAAAGCATGTCGACATCGAGGGCCGAACCAAGGACTTTGAAAGAGCAAAACTAGTCACACTACAACACCTGCAGGTGGTCGATCCATACATATATGAGCACAAAGAGTTTATCAAGAAGAATTACGCTGACCAGGGGCGCTAGTACTCGGAGGAAGATGTTATCAAGGAGCACAAATCCGGTTTCACGCTGTGGTTCAGGGAGAAGGTCATTGCTAATCCACTGTAGGGCGAGTACTCGGAGGAAGATATACTCATATTCTCCATGTCACGGGGCACCTCGCACAACCTGATGACCTATCATGCATACGATATCAACAGATATATGTTCTATATAGAGGAAAAGGACAATAAATGCGATTACCAGAACTTAGGGGTTACGGGGATATTCTACACCAGCGACGTCCCGGAAAGATACTAAGGAAGGAACGAGAAGATTTGGGAGCTCGACTACGTTACGGAGAAGGTGCCGATGTTCCGTGTCAGGTGGGCCAAGAGCGTCGAGAAAGAAGGCCGATATTTCACCACCATGGTTATACCGTCAAAGACCACCAACGCGAACGCACCCACGAGAAATGAGCCTTGGGTGCTAGCTAGCAAGGTCGACCAATCCTGATACATTACAGACCCATCAAAGCCTAGCCGGGTTGTTGTCAGGAGAGGCAAAAGGAACATCATCGGAATGGACGGAGTCGCCAACGATCAAGACTTTGACCAGAACGGTGACCCAAAGATGGAAGACGGATACGGCAACCAAGCATCGTACATCACAACCCTACCTAAGAAAGGACTCCCGTACAAAAGAGGTAGTGAAGACGTCACGGACCTAACCTATGCAACTGTGACAAAGAAGGGCAAGAAGACAACCATTGTCAAGAAACGCTAGCGCGCTCCGACCATTCTCAAGAACCGTCGTGTGTGTGTGGCATACTATTATGTATCGAAACATTCATAATTATCATTTTTTATATGTTATAATATTGCATTGAGAATATTATGTATCGACGAGACACATTCATAATACTCACTTTTGTTGTTTTGGCAATATTTGAATTTTTACAATATTTGCAGTATATTTTATAGTTCATATTGTGTTTGGACAATGATTTTACATGATAAATAGCCTTCAAAAAAAGTTTTCAAAAAATTTGAGCCACCAGGATTCAAACCTGGGTGGCTAGGCTTTAGTTTAGGACAAGGGACGAAACCAATAGGCTAGGTTCAGTTTGTTGACAGATACCAACGCATCGTGCTAGTTGACTAGTAGTGGAAAATAGTTGAGGCGCATATGGCCAGAATGCACCTCGTGTAAACTTATGCGAGGCGCATTTTCAAATATGCGCCTCGCATAAAATGGTACCTGTCACTTTTCTCTGGATCGAGTCGATCGACTGATCGAGTCGATCTGTGTACTACTCTCTGCAACCTCTCGCACCGTTGTCCGCTTCATGTCGTCGTCTACCGTCGGCTGTGCCCGCAGCAGCCCGCCGTCCACCGTCGTCGAGGTGAGCCTCGACCCCTTCCCCTCTCCCTCTCCTTCCCCTACCCCTCTTCCCTCTCTCTCACATCTCGGCTACCTGCCACATGGAGGAGGAGCCTGCCCGCCCCATGGAGGAGGAGCCCGCCCCGTGCTTGATGGCTCTGTATATGGCGCCCAAAAAATGCTGGAGCGGTGTTGATCTAGATCTTGTTGGGAACCCCAAGAGGAAGGTATGATGAGCACAACAGCAAGATTCCCTCAGTATGAAACCAAGGTTTAATCGAACCAGTAGGAGCAAGGAAACACCCCAAAGGTGTTACTAGCTGAGCTTTGGCAGGGCGCACTACCGGTGCTAGTAGCAACGTGGAGACCTACACAACACAACCACAAAACTTTGTCCCCAACTTGCGATGAGGTTGTCAATCTCACCGTGTTTTGCCGAAAACAAAGGATTAAACGTATCGAATGGAAAGAAGTAAAATTTTGCAGAAAGTAAACACAAAGCAGTAAACAGTTTGTAGATTGAATGTAAAAGACAAGGACCGGGATCCATAGTTCACTAGAGGTGGCTCTCCTTAAGATAGATAACATGCTGGGTGAACAAATTATAGCGAGGCAATTGACAAACATCGAGAAAGCAATACATGCATATACTAATCATCTTGACTCCTTTGAGACTTTATTGGGCATTACAACATTATACATAGACCGCCATCCAACTGCATCTATGACTAATAATCCACCTTCAGGTTATCATCTGAACCCCCTCCAGTGTTAAGTTACAAGCAACAGATTATTGCTTTGCGAACTACGTGTAAAGTAAACAATACGATTGTTCTATGAACAAAGGATTGTTGTTTTCTCCCTAGTAGCAACAACTCATCTAGTACCTTAGAGATTTAGGTCACTTCCCCAGATTACCAGAGGCATGAACCCACTATCAAGCATAAATACTAACTCTTGGAGTTGCTAGCATCTACTTGGCCAAGATAGCTACTAACAACAGAAAGCATGCAACATCACAAATAACAAAGACATGATAGAATCAATAATCAATCTGAAATAGCATCTCAATATCCATCGGATCCCCCCAAACACAACAAGCAGAATTACACAAATAGATGATCTTGATCATGAACGGAGCTCACAAGATCTAAACATGAAAGCACAAAGGAGGAGAACTAGCCATCTAGCTACTACATGGATCTGTAGTCCAAGGATGAACTACTCACGCATCACACCGGAGGATTGCATGGTGATGAAGAAGGCCTCCAGGGTGAATTCCCCTCTCCGGCAGGGTGCCGGGAAGAGCTTCAGATCCCTCCTGATCTAGGGATGGAGATGACGGCGGCTACAGACCCTTTCGTGGATTTTTGATCGGGCACATAGGGTTTTCGTCCCGAGGGCATCTTATAGGCGGAAGGACAGGCTGAGGAGGTGCCTGGGCTGGCCACACCACCCCTGGCGCGGGCCAAGCTTGGCCGCGCGGCCAGGTGGTGTGGCCGCCCTACGGCCCTTTCCGTCTCGTATTCTGGCATCTGATGACTTCCAGAATAATAGGCACTTTGGCTTTTGTCCCGTCCAATTCCGAGAATATTTATTTTCTGACTTTTCTGGAACCAAAAACAGCAGAAAACAGACAGCTGGCACTGTGGCTCTTGTTAATAGGTTAGTCCAAGAAAACATATGAAAAGTAATCCAAAGTTGGAACAAAACACAAGAAAGTGGATAAAACCAAGCATGGAACATCAAAAATTATAGATACATTTGCAATGTATCAACATCCCGAAGCTTAACTCCTTCTCGTCCTCGAGTAGGTAAGTGATAAAAAGAAAGAATAATTTTTGAGGTGACATGCACCATCAAAGACTTGATCAAAGTATTTGTAAAACATTCAAAGATGGGATCATAGTACTTCAATCATAACATGAAAGACAAAGTTCTAGCAATAAGCAAAGAAACTATGATGCAACATGAAAAGGCACAAACAAAATATTCATGAATAACAATGCTTTGCAAGACGTTTGTTTCTTTCACATAAAGAAAACATAGCATGATAGTATCTAGCTTGTCCCTCATAGAGTAGCAAATATAAATGCATAGGACACCTTCAAAGTTCATAAGAGTGACTATATACAAATAGTTTAAAACAAGCAATATCAAAGTATGCATCAATCAACTAGTCTTGGGACAATGCACATAGAACTAAGAATGACCAGTATGCTCTCAAAGAAGGTGCATAAAGTTAGAAGGTGGAGACTCAATATAATGGTGGAAGAAAGGCCTTCATAGAAGGAAGTAGGGATTCAAGTCTCATAAAGAGCTTCCAAAAATTATGGTACTTATAGCTTTCAGCTCTCATTGCCCCTATCATAAGCATCTTGAAGTGATTAAGGTTAAAGTGAACAAACTATGGTGTACATGCTTGACGAAGTATAAGTTAGAAACCTCATGTCCCGTGTATACGAGGGCCGCTCCTCATGCTACTCAAGTTTAGTCACCGATAAGTTCTTGTCATCGTAAGTACATGTGTATCATTGAGAACCACCAACGGGGTACCCCTTGCCCGATGATACGGAAGAATCCCCATATCAAAATGACAAGGCAAGCAGACAACGAGCATCTCAGCATTCTTTTTATTTACCATGGGAATATGGTGCTTTTTTTCTCTCTTTCCTCTTTTCATAATATCTTTTTTTCTCTTTAGTCTTTTTTCTCAATATAGGACTCTTTTTTTTATATAAGAAGAATGCTTCATAGACAGCTCATTATGGTTACGCTGCAGGTTTCCACCATGTCAGCATGGATTAGACCAGTGGCCCAGGCGTTTCTCTAACACATATACATAACTCCATAGACTTACAAGCTCCCCTTTCATTTCACACCGACGACATCCATATACAAAAGAGCATGATATCAACTAGGTACAAGTACCAAGTGCAATGTTGAAAGCGTTCCCCGTGAAAGCATGGTTCTGCTAATTCCCAACAAATAAGTGCAAGCATATACAACATAGACGACACAATTGTTCAAGTTGATTAAGGGCAAGAAAAGTAAAGTGCGCCATCAAGTTCGTGAGAGCTTTAATCACTAGTTTTCTCATAACAAGTTTAATTTGGAAGGTAAACAAAAGCATGAAGATACTTGGAATAGCATAATCTAGTAGGTAGTTATGGTGGACACTTTGGAAAAACTTGGTTTAGGGAGTTGGATGCATGAGTGGAACTCATACTTTGTTGTGGAGGCTAGCAAAAGACTGGAAGCGACAAACTAAGAGAGCAATAATGGCCATAATCATGTAGAGCAACAAAAAATCATTGATCAAAGCATAAATTGATACTACAAGTTGAAAACTAAAGGATCATAAAGGCTATGGTGACTTGAGATAGTCATAACATGGTGTGAGCATCCGCCAAGTCAACCCAAATAAAGCATCAAAGGAGAATACCACTATACTATGCTTTAATATGCTAAAACAACACATGATTCATACAAGGCACATTAAGCAATCTCAATTGTTTATAACAAGTCATGCTACAGCAAAGAATACTAAGCATAAAGAAAAAACAATATCAAGCATGGCATGACAAAGCATAGGCCACAGTCAAAAACGAGCTCTTTTTACCACATAAGCATGAACTTTCCTACTCTTTTCCAAACCAAACCAAACTATTTGCAATCCAATGTATGAAAGAGGGGGTCCAACCAATTTATTCAGAAAACTAAGCAAACCAAAGCAAATGAAAAACCAAAACAAAAACGAAAAAGAAGACGCTCCAAGAAAAACACAACTGTGCATGAAACAATAAAAATGAAGCGTTTGGAAGAAACCTGGGATTTTTATTGATGAAGAAGGGGATGCCTTGGGCATCCCCAAGCTTTGACGCTTGTACATCTTGGATATTTCTTGTGGTGAGACGCGTGGTATCCCCAAGCTTGAGATTTAGTCCATCCTTCATCTCATTACTCATTCCTTCCATACACCTTAAATTTTTCCTTCATACAAAACTTCACACAATCTTTATTAGCAACATTAGTGCACTCAAAATAAATAAGTCTTAAGGTTCAGTTCTAACACAAAATAAACTTCCATTAGAACACTAGCTACTATAGCATTTCCCTCAAAAAGCTCAATTCCCCAAAAGTCCTCAAAAAGGAACCAACAAGAAGCAAATGCAGAAAATGGCAGAAATCTGTCAAAACAGACCAGCAGGTAAAGACGATTTTTTCGAAGACCTTCTGGTGCTCAAATCAAAAAATGTTAAACTAACGAAAGCTATATAACAACCTGGGGCAGAAGCACAAAAATACACGCCTCAAAAAGACGTTCAGATATTTTACACGAATTTTTACGGTGAAGCATAGAAATCTGTTTCGAGACAACAACTTTCCCACTCATTACTTCTCTCTCATTAGAGGTTACTCTTGGCACAAAAAACAAATAAAAAGGATAAGGAGAGGTTATTACAGAGGTAATAACTTCCAAGACTCATCTAAAACTTTTGGGTTATCTCCCAATAAGTACTTTTCTTTAACGCCTTTAAGTTAGGCATAAGAAGCTAGAAAAAGAATCCAGTGTTCTCGAATGAAGAAGCATTAAGACCAAATTTTGTTTTCGTAGAAGAATCAAAAGAAATATTCTCTCTCTTCTTAGGGAAGTGTTCTATACCTTTCTTGAGTGGGAGTTGATATTTAATGGTGCATTCTTTCATATTAATAATGGCACCAACAGTTTTCCAAAGTAATAGGACAAGAAGCATTGCATTCAACATCCAAAACATAGAAATCAACGGGGACATAGGCATTGTTAACCATAATAAGAACATCATTAAGATTCCCCATGAGTTTTTTAGCATTATCATCAAGTGGGACATTCAAATAACAATCTTCAAGAGGAGGCAAATCAAGCATATCATAAATCCTTCTAGGCATAATAGAAACACTACTATCAAGATCACATAAAGCTTTGAAATCAAAGTCATTCACTTTCATATTAATGATGGGTTCCCAACCATCTTCTTGTTTTATAGGAATAGAAGCTTTATGTTTCATCTTTTCTTCTTTAATCTTTATGAGAGCATCAGTAATGTGTTTTGTAAAGGCCATGTTCATAGCACTAGCATTAGGACTTTTGGAAAGCTTTTGTAGGAACTTAATAACTTCAAAGATATTGCAACCATTAAGATCAAAATCAAATTTATCATCTAAAGTAGTACAACTATTACTAGCCTCAAAACTAGTGGTGGTAATAGTAGAAACACTAATGTTTCTAGCAATTTCATATTCTCTTTCCCACTTAGCATGTAATTCAGCTAATAGTCTAACATTTTCATCAATTCTTACTTCTATAGCATTAGTAGCTGCAAAGGGATTATCATTAGTTTCAGGTTAAGCAGCCATTTTATTCAAAGAAGATTGAGCTTCAGCCAAGGATATAATATTTCTTTCATCATTAGAGAGTTTTTCCTCAATAGTTTTATTGAAAGCAGTTTGTTTACTAATAAACTCTTTCAGCATAACTTCAAGTTCAGAGGGAGCACTGCTATTATTGTTGTAATAATTTCCATAAGCATTACCATTGTTAGGAGGATATGGCTTATAATTGTTGTTACCAAAATTACTCCTATAGGCATTGATGTCTACGCACTTCTATTCTTGTAGACAGTTGTTGGGCCTCCAAGTGCAGAGGTTTGTAGAATAGCAGCAAGTTTTCCCTTAAGTGGATCACCCAAGGTTTATCGAACTTAGGGAGGAAGTGGTCAAAGGTATCCCCTCTCAAGCAACCCTGCAATCAAGATACAAGAAATTTCTTGTGTCCCCAACACACCCAATACACTTGTCAGGTGTATAGGTGCACTAGTTCGGCGAAGAGATAGTGAAATACAAGTGGTATAGATAATTATAAGTGGTAACAGTGCTAGAGAATAACTTGATGGCGTGGAAGAGACTAAAGGCAAACTGAAATAAAGAAGGAAGCAAGCAAACTTGTAACAGATCTAATAGCAAACGGTGTTTCAATTCTTAGAAACAAGGCCTAGGGATCATACTTTCGCTAGTGAACACTCTCATATAAATATCTTCTCTTTATGATACTACTCTTAACTACTCTCCCGTTGGACACTGTAATAGATGGTAGGGCTATAACAGCACACCTCAAAGTCCATCTTTCCCATCTAGAAAACCCCACACTGTGACCTTGAGTACTAGATGAGTCCAACAAACACCACAATTTCATAAAGACATCCAACTCCAAATATAACTCATAACAAGTATTTGTAATCTCTAGCCTAAGTTCCACCATGGTGAGCACGCTGTCACTTTCACACACATGGGGAGAGCAGAGATTCAATAAAGCACTTGAGTAGCAAGGTAGATCTACTTGATTACAAAGCTCATGATCACAATATGATCATGCATAGATAGAGATATGAACACATAGTTACCGGTAGAACCCTTAGCCTCGAGGAAGAACTACTACCTCCTCATCATGGGAATCAGCAATGGTGATGGAGATGGTGGTGGAGATCGATGGAGATGGCTCTAGGGGCACTTCCACGTCCCGGCAGGGTGCCGGAACAGAGACTTTCTGTCCCCTGAATCTCCCCTTCGGTGGCGGCGGCGCTACAGAACTTTTCGTGGATGGAGGCTTGATGATTTAGGGTTTTTGCATCGGGAGGCTTCTTATAGGTGAAGATGCAAGGTCGGTGGAGTGCTAGGGGGCCCACACCACCTGGTGGTGCGGCCAGGGCTTGCCCGCACCACCATATGTTGTGGCCAGGCCCTCCTCCGTCTCTGCTTCTGGATCCGTAAGTCTTCCGGTAAAATATCAACTTTGGCTTTTGTCCCATCCAATTCCGAGAATATTGATTTTCTGACTTTCCTGGAACCAAAAACAGCAGAAAACAGGCAACTGGCACTGTGGCATCTTGTTAATAGGTTAGTCCAAGAAATCATATGAAAAGTACTCCAAAGTTGGAACAAAACACAAGAAAGTGTATAAAACTAAGCATGGAACATCAAAAATTATAGATACCTTTGCAATGTATCAGGCATTGTTGCTAAAATTGTTATTTCTTATGAAGTTCACATCAACCTGCTCTTCTTGAGCAACCAAAGAGGCTAAAGGAACATTATTTGGATCAATATGGGCTTTCCCATTAACAAGCATAGACATAATAATATCAATCTTATCACTCAAGGAGGAGGTTTCCTCAACAGAATTTACCTTCCTACCTTGTGGAGCTCTCTCAGTATGCCATTCAGAATAATTAACCATCATATTGTCCAGAAATTTCGTTGCAGCACCCAAAGTGATGGTCATAAAGGTACCTCCAGCAGCAGAATCCAATAGGTTCCTTGAAGAATAGTTCAATCCTGCATAAAAAGTTTGGATGATCATCCAAGCAGTCAGTCCATGAGTGGGACAATTCTTTACCAAAGATTTCATTCTTTCCCAAGATTGAGCAACATGCTCATTATCAAGTTGTTTAAACTTCATTATTTCACTTCTCATAGATATAATCTTAGCAGGAGGATGGTATTTTCCAATAAAAGCATCTTTGCATTTAGTCCAAGAATCAATACTATTCCTAGTTAAGGAATTCAACCATTCTTTAGCTTTTGCTCTCAAAGAGAAAGGAAACAATTTCAGCTTAATAATATCACCATCTATATCCCTATGCTTTTGCATCTCACAAAGTTCAATAAAAGTTATTTAGATGGGAAGCAGCATCTTCATTACCAATACCAGAAAATTGTTCTCTCATAACAAGATTGAGTAAAGCAGGTTTTATCTCAAAGAAAGTATCTTTAGGCACAAGTGGAGCAATAGGTGTGCTCATAAAATCATTCTTGTTGGTGCTAGTGAAGTCACACAACTTAGTGTTTTCAAGAGTAGTCATTTTTTTGGGGTTTTCAAATAAGAAAGCAAACTAGTAAAACTAATTTTTTTGAGTTTTTGATAAAGAAACAAGCAAACAAAGCAAAAAGAAACTAAGCAAAACAAAAATAACAAAGTAAAGAGATTGGTTATGAGGGACTCCCCTTGTGAAGATGTCCTTGACTCCCCGGCAACGGCGCCAGAAAAATGCATGATGGCTCTGTATATGGCGCCCGAAAAATGCTGGAGCGGTGTTGATGTAGAGCTCGTTGGGAACCCCAAGAGGAAGGTATGATGAGCACAGCAACAAGTTTCCCTCAGTATGAAACCAAGGTTTAATCGAACCAGTAGGAGCAAGGAAACACCCCAAAGGTATTACTAGCTATGCTTTGGCAGGGCGCACTACCGGTGCTAGTAGCAACGTGCAAACCTACACAACACAACCATATAACTTTGTCCCCAACTTGCGATGAGGTTGTGAATCTCACCGTGTTTTGTGGAAAACAAAGGATTAAACGTATCGAATGGAAAGAAGTAAAAGTTTGCAGAAAGTAAACACAATGCAGTAAACAGTTTGTAGATTGAATGTAAAAGACAAGTACCGGGATCCATAGTTCGCTAGAGGTGGCTCTCCTTAAGATAGATAACATGCTGGGTGAACAAATTACAACGAGGCAATTGACAAACATAGAGAAAGCAATACAACATAGACCGCCATCCAACTGCATCTATGACTAATAATCCACCTTCAGGTTATCATCCGAACCCCCTCCAGTATTAAGTTGCAAGCAACAGATTATTGCTTTACGAACTGCGTGTAAAGTAAACAATACGATTGTTCTATGAACAAAGGATTGTTGTTTTCTCCCTAGTAGCAACAACACATCTAGTACCTTAGAGATTTCTATCACTTCCCCAGATTACTAGAGGCATGATCCCACTATCGAGCATAAATACTAATTCTTGTAGGTGCTAGCATCTACTTGGCCAAGATAGCTTCTAACAACGGAAAGCATGCAAGATCACAAATAACAAAGACATGATAGAATCAATAATCAATCTGAAATAGCATCTCAATATCCATCGGATCCCCGGAAACACAACATGCAGAATTACAAATAGATGATCTTGATCATGAACGGAGCTCACAAGATCTAAACACATGAAAGCACAAAGGAGGAGAACCAGCCATCTAGCTACTACATGGATCCGTAGTCCAAGGATGAACTACTCACGCATCACATTGGAGGCTTGCATGGTGATGAGGAAGGCCTCCAGTATGAATTCCCCACTCCGGAAGGGTGCCGGGAAGAGCTTCAGATCCCTCCCGATCTAGGGATGAAGATGACGGTGGCTACATACTCTTTCATGGATTTTTGATTGGGCACTTAGGGTTTTCGTCCCGAGGGCATCTTATAGGCGGAAAGAGAGGCCGAGGGGGTGCCTTGGCTAGCCACACCACCCCCTGGCACGGGCCAAGCCTGGCTGCGCGACCAGGTGGTGTGGCCGCCCTCTGGCCCTTCTCCGTCTCATATTCTGGCTTCTGATGACATCCAGAAAAATAGGCACTTTGGCTTTTCTCCAGTCCAATTCCGAGAATATTCATTTTCTGACTTTCCTAGAACCAAAAACAGCAGAAACAGGCAGCTGTCACTGTGGCTCTTGTTAATAGGTTAGTCCAAGAAATCATATGAAAAGTACTCCAAAGTTGGAACAAAACACAAGAAAGTGGATAAAACCAAGCAAGAACATCAAAAATTATAGATACATTTGCAATGTATCAGTGCTCAAAGACCTGTTGCCCGCGACACGCCTGCCCCATGGAGGAGGAGCCCGCCACCCGTGACTTGCAATGCTGCTGGTGCCCAAAGACCCGTTGCCCGTGCTCGATTACCTGCTGCCCGCCGGCCACCTCGTCTGCAACCTCACCATCGTCCTCGCCGAGCACCCCAAGGCGCCGCTCCCCCTCTCCCTTCCCCCTCTTTAACCCTGCTATTATGGGAATCATGGGCGCCAAGTGCTGTACTGACTGCATCCATAGCAAAACATGATCACTATGATGATGATGGAGAAATTGATCCGAACTTCAGCGACCAGTTCGTTAACACAAGGTTTTCTGATTGGTATGAGTCGGGACCATCAGGCACACATCAAGTTGCCGATACACAACCAGCACCGGCGAAACCCCCTTGGCAGGTGCGTCTCTTCCCAACTAGTCAGGAGACGCCGCCACCCACCCCCTTCACCGAGCCTCCGAGGCCAGCAGTTCCTTTGATCATCCCTAGCACCCTTCATAAGGTGATCGGTGAGGAGAACGCGGTGGCCGACGCTCCAAAGGGACCGAAGAAGGGTCGTAAAAGGCAGCCTAAGGGTGAACGGAGCAAGGGTCCAAGTCTTGTTCTCTGGGCTCAGGACGGCCCTATGGGGCAAGCCAGGAATCAGCAGCACGTGGCAGGTGCACCGATGATGTGTAACTCGTTGCTCGAGGTCACAGGCTCTCAAATGCGCAATCTTCATTATAACTGTCTCACAATTGAGGAGTGTCGCATTCGCAAGAACGATCAATCGTACTTCATTTTCAAGGCTAAGGTGCCTTATGTGCCGTGCTTCGTCAGTGTACCCCTTGGGGATATCTTCTAACTACGGCATTCCGACATCTTTGACATGTTGAACGGGTTCAGGCTGCACAATACCCTGGTCCGGCTATTCTCCCTCAATATGGCCATGCATATCACTAGAGACAAGATCCCGGGCATCCAGATAGTGGATCCCTACTTCATGCGGGACGTCGTCCTGAAATATGCCGAGGACATAGCGCTGGCAACCGACTACCTCTCAACCTTCTTTCAAACATACTCGGACAAGGATGTGATTCTCCTTCCCTACAATCCCATCACGGAGGATGATCAAACAGGTTGTGTGCTCATATGCTTGAATTTGAAACACTCAACAGCCGTGTACCTCGACTCAATTAGTGCGCACCCGAAAAACTACACCAATATCAAGAACATTCTTGATGGTGCTCTCACCGGCTATGTCACAGCGAGAGGCATCAAACCGGCAATCCATATGTGAAGTTCGGCGCGCACGTGTTCCGCCATAACACCAAGTTTGCCTGCGTCAAGTAGCCATTTGGCAGTAGGAAGGATGCCTTCTACGCCATTCACCATATGAAGGCGTTCTTCAATGACATGGAGAGAAAAACGCTGCCATGTGACCTCACGAAGTGGGTTGAAAGGCTTGCAACAATACATGATCGCAACTTCAGGAAACACATCTTTGACATCCAGGAGGAGCTCGCGACAATCGTGCACCAGGGAGTTATGAAATCCGGGGGCCTCTTCTACGGCGGCCATACACTGCCCAACAAGGAGATAGACGAACGCTTAGCACAGCAGGGTGACCGCAGGACATTCATGCAAATGGTGAAAACTCGGCCAGGCTTCATCAATGCCCCCCTAAAGCCGACTCAACAGCCAAAGAAGTCATGATTATTGCATTGCCTGGGTAGCTAGCTATTGGTTCCGAACTCATGTTGTAACCTCTTATCACTATGTTAAACTTGCCTAGCAAAACCTCTAGAGTATGTTTTGTCAACCATTGAACTTGATTGTGACCAACACTAGCTAGTTATTTGTGTTATGAACTATTTTAAGTGCTTGTGCTTTTCATTCGTTATTGCCACCCTACTTCTTGTGGTTTGCTTTCTTTGTCTTTCTTCGAAATGCTGATGATTAAAACGTGTTGTGGCATCATGTGTGTGACCATGCCGTTGCTGGATCCGGTGTGCCAAGTAGACTAGAGGTTTGTGCATATACTCTACTTGGCGCACCAGATCCATGAGCGGCATTGTCATTTTCCGTACCCAACCTAAGTTCAAGACAACTATTTCATCTCGTAGCCCCAAAGTCGAAAGAGGACTGATATTTTCGAGATTCATATATATAGGACATAATATGTCTGATGGCAAGCCAAGGAAAGGATTCTGGGTCCACGGCAACGACACGTTTCGACACACCAAACTCGAAATGAGTCATTGCCGTGGAGACCGAATCCTTTCCTTGGTTTGCCATTAGACATAACATGCCCATGCTATATGAATCGTGGAAGTATTTCTCTTCTTTTGTCTTTGGTGATACGAATAGATTAGATAGCATGAATTAAATGTAGTTTCAAATATCTCATTGTAGCCCCAAAGTCGAAAGGAAGAAAGACATTACTTCACTATTCGTATAACACTGGTGACATTGTTATATGAATCGTGGAATGATTTCTTACCTTTCGTCTTTGGACATCCAATGAAATGATAAACTATTTTATCTCGTAGCCCCAAAGCGGAAAGAGGACAAATAATTTCGAGATTCATATACATAAGACATAATATGTTCAGTGGCAAGCCCAGGAAAGGATTCTGGGTCCACGACAATGACTCCTTTTGACACACCAAACTCGAAATGAGTCATTGCCATGGAGACTGAATCCTTTTCGGGCTTTACCACTGGACATATCATGCCCGTGCTATATGAATCGTGGAAGTATTTATCTTCTTTTGTCTTTGGCGATACGAATAGATTAGATAGCGTGAATTAAATGAAATGGTGAAGTATTTAGTTTCAAATATCTCATTGTAGCCCCAAAGTCGAAAGGAAAGACATTGCTTCACTATTCGTATAGCACTGGCAACATTGTTATATGAATCGTAGAATGATTTCTTTCCTTTTGTATTTGGCGATACAATGAAATGATAAAATATTACATGTCGCAAGCCCAAAGTCGAAAGAGGATGGATACTTGCGAGATTCATATACATAGGACATAATATGTTCAGCGGCAAGCCAAGGAAAGGGTTCTAGGTCCACGACAACGACTCCTTTAGACACACCAAACTCGAAATGAGTCGTTGTCGTGGAGACCGAATCTTTTCCTTGCTTTGCCACTGGACATATCATGCCCATGCTATATGAATCGTGGAAGTATTTCTCTTCTTTTGTCTTTGGCGATACGAATAGATTAGATAGCGTGAATTAAATGAAATGGTGAAGTATTTAGTTTCAAATATCTCACTGTAGCCCCAAAGTTGAAAGGAAAGACATTACTTCACTATTAGTCTTTGGAGATACAGTGAAATGATAAAATATTTCATCTCGTAGCCCTAAAGTCGAAAGAGGACAAATATTTTCGTGATTCATATACATAGGACATAATATGTTAAGGGGCAAGCCAAGGAAAGGGTTCTGGCTCCACTACAACGACTCCTTTAGACACACCAAACTCGAAATGAGTCATTGCCATGGAGACCGAATCATTTCTTAGGTTTGCCTCTTGACATATCATGCTCATGCTATATGAATCGTGGAAGTATTTTTCTTCTTTTGTCTTTGGTGATACGAATAGTATGAGGCACTAATGCAAGTCATTCTTGGTTTGCTTTTTTTGGTCTTTTTTAGAAATGCCGATGATTAGAACATGTTGTGGCGTCATGTGATGCTGCTGTTTGATCTCGTGTGCCAAGTAGACTAGTAATTTGGGCATACACTCTACTTGCCGCACAAGATCAAACAACGAGCATTGTTATTTCCATGCCCAACCTAAGTATGAGGCACTAATGCAAGTCATTCTTGGTTTTCTTTTGTTTGTATTTCTTCAAAATGCCGATGATTAGAACATGATTTCTTACATCTTGTTGCACCCATATATATATGCATGATCTTATCTTGTGAACTGCTATTGCTTTGCACTGACATAGATAATATCATCTATCTTGTGTATCGGAGATGGCGAATAAGTGCTATGTCGTGTACGCCGGCAAGGTTCCAGGTGTGTACGAGGAGTGGGAAGACTGCCAGAAGCAAGTGAACAAATTCTTGGGCAACAACTACAAAGGCTACAAGACTAGAGAGGTGGCAGAAGAGAAGTGGAGGAGGCACGTGAAGAAGTGGAGGAACTTCCTCGTGATCATAACCTTGTTGAACTTCATGGTAGGTTATGTGTTGTACTTGATCTAGATAGAGCTCCGTTGTCAGAGTTGTAATGTGATTGTGAACTTGTACTCGGAGGTGTGAACTTGTGGCACAAACACTTGGTGTTGTGTGAAAACTTGGCACTTGTTGATGTATGAATGCGTATGTCACTATTGATGTGTAATATACTTGTATTCATGTTGGTTCTATTATGCTTTTGCTAATTGCGAGTTTCTAGAAAATTCTATGTTGTTTATACTGTATTCTGGATTGTATTGTATATTTGAATATCTGTAAACTGTAATTTGAAAATTGCTGTAAAATTTGAATTTCGAAAATATACCCGAGGCGCATATGGGAAGTATAGGAGGCGCATGTTGGGTACTACCCGAGGCGCATACCACCACATATGCGAGGCGCATACCACATGCGCCTCCTATACTTCATATATGCGAGGCGCATATACTCGGATATATG
Organism: Avena eriantha; assembly: GCA_910589775.1. Classification (NCBI taxonomy): domain Eukaryota; kingdom Viridiplantae; phylum Streptophyta; class Magnoliopsida; order Poales; family Poaceae; genus Avena; species Avena eriantha. The sequence goes on along the minus strand of OU342740.1, from coordinate 107,836,485 downwards.
AAGTATAGGAGGCGCATGTGATATGTGCCTCGCATAACAGATACTAGAGGCGCATATGATATGCGCCTCGCATAGCAAATACTAGAGTCGCGGCTCTAGAGGCGCGACGCTAGAGGCGCATACCATATGCGCCTCGGATGGGGTTCTAGGTGCACCTTGGGTAGGCTTTTCTCTAGTAGTGTGTGTGACGATGGTGTTTCGAGACAGTGAGCACACCAAGCTTTACCTAGGTTCGAATCCACCAGCGGTGGATGGATCCTACTCCTACTAGCAATCCGGTAATACGGAAGAGACGGAAGTACATATTACAAGAGAGATTTCGCATGTGCGAGTTGAGGTTGTAAGTTGTGGGTGCCCTAAAGGCTGGCACTACAAGAAAAGTTGGCTTTCACAATGGACGATTTTCATGGTTGAAGGCCCGTTTTTCGTGGCTAAAAAGTCTTCTACGATGGATGACCATCATGGTGAAAGCCCCATCACAAAAGAATCTACCATGGTTTTTTCCTGACCGTGGCGGATCGCACCCTTCACCCACGAAAACTTGTTCCATTGTAGATCTGTTCGCCAGTCGCGTTAACTGCTGACGTCATGCAAACTGCCACATGGCAGCCGCCGTTAACGGTTATAGAAACCGTGGCAGAAGCTAGGCCCAGCCAAGGCCTGCTAAACACTAACTAGTCTGGCCCATTAGGAGAGCCCAATAAGAAGATGGCCCATTATTATTTTGTCCTGCACTGTTTGAAATGGGCCCAAAGTTGCAGCCAGCAGCGGCCTGTGAACTTTCAGGCCTGATTCTGTTTCGGCCTACAGAAGGCCCATGATGGTCCAACACTCTGCAGCCCATTAGCAGCCTGCGCCAAGTCGCTCCTATACATTTAAGGCTTGCGGGCAACCCATCATTGTTTATCGCAGCCCATTGTGGGCCGCCTACTGACAGCCCTTCTCTGAGATGGTTCGTTACTGTTCTGGCCTATTACTGTTCTAGTCTTTCACTCTTCTGGGCTTTATCTGTTCAGGCCCACAAGCAGCCATTTACTGTTCTAGTCTAGTAATTGTGTCAGCTTGTTACTGCCCTCGCCTAGAAATTTCTCGGGTCATTACTGTTCTGGCTTGTCACTGTTGAGGCCGGCTACTATTTTGGCATGTTACTATTCTGAGATTTTACGGTTTCTTGCTTGTTACTGTGACGGGATGTTTCTGCTCTAACCTGCTACTGTTACGGCATGTTACTGTTACAACTTGTTACTGTTACGGCATGTTACTGTTACGGCCTATTACCACTTGCTGGTCGGCCCGTTACGTTTATGGCCTTTTACAGTTTCGGCCTTTATAAAGCCCGTGCCAATATCATACAACATGTATAATAATCCAGTATTTTTTACTCATCATCGGCCGAATACACGATGGGCCAATAACAAAGCACGGTACTGTTCCCTAGTCGACCTATCTGGCGTATTTACCGTAATGACTACCGCCATGTGTGGACGGCATCAACTAAATGCCTACATGGCCTACACGAGTTATCTAGATATTACATCAGCTGCAAACTTCTTAAAATTGTTACATATTATCAACTCAAGGGAAAGAAAAATCGGAATTTCAATTGACAATCAAATTGATAGCAGAGTCCTCAATTTGCTTTCTCAATTGATCACCTACATATTCCTTTGAGTGTGAGAACTACATTGGAGGAGACATGATCTTGCAGCCTCATCTTTGGTGGAGATAGCAATAATTGCAGTCTGAAACTAAGTAATAACAAGTTAATACATCAAATAAGACAAACTACTAATTTGATTGATATGACAGGAGCTATGATCTGGAGTTTACAACTGGTCAATGGTTCAATTATTGACCAACACGTCAAACAAATATGACAAGCAAGCATGCATTAAACAAGTGTGCCTACCGTGAAACGAGCAATAAAAAAAGTGTGTGTGGCTTAGAATTTCAGCAAAAATAAACTAGCCAGGTCATTTCAACAAATATATATATATATATGGAAGCAGTTCTATACCCTAAAATGCAAGAGATGTTGGGTGACTCGGAATTTGCGCTGAGCCACAAAATGGCATGTAGTTACTGTCATAGCGAAGAATGAATCAGATAGAAATTATAACCACATCATACGAGAACTTGTAGAGCTGGAATGAAAACCACGAATGAACAATATATTGTAGAGCATAGTTATCTCGTGTCATAGGACAAACCAGACCCAGAACCAGATGTGAGATATAATGGCGTCGCTTGTGAACCTGAAGAACATGACAAACAAGCATTAGACAAGTGTGCCTAGAATGAAATGAGTAATAAAACAAAGTGGTTCTTAGAATTTCAGCAAATATAAACAAGCGAGGTCATTTCAGCAAATAGTCGTTGGGTGACTCGGAATTTGCGGTGAGCTACACAATGGCATGTAGTTACTGTCATAGCTAAGAATCAACCAGATAGAAATTATAATGGCATCATACGAGAACTTCTAGAGCAGGAATGCAAACCACGTGTGAACTACATAGTAGAGGACAATTATGCCATTGCTCAGGACGAACCAACACCAGATAAGGAAGTAATGGCATCCCTTGTGAACATGTAGAATAGGCTATGCAGAACAACATGTTCATTGTTCCATTTTGCGATATATGCAAGAAAAAGGAAATAGTTAGTAATGCAACTTTTGAAGAACCAGATGGCAACAACAAAATTATAATCAAATTAGTACGAAGAGTTTAAATGGCTACTAAAGGATAGCAGAACAATGCCAAGGAGGAAATAATAGCAGGAACTGATCTTAGGACGAACCAGATAGATTCAGCAACTGTAGAGTATGGAATCCACACTAATATTTTCCGCTGACGTCAGATTTTGAAAGAATTACACGGTACCAGGAAATTACTGTTGTATGGAGTACCTAAGAACATGTGCATGACAAAATAACAGACATGTCCATGACTTGAAATTTGTAGAGAAGCGAATGCAAACCAACATGTCTAATGACCTTGTATGTACTAGCATGAAGCACATGCATGCCCACTGACTTGTATGTACGAGCACGATGACAAAAATGCAGTTCACTATAGGCTTGAACCTGCTATACTGATGACAAAACAAAAACACGTTGTAGATTTGGTTAACGTTGGTCGGAGAGGCGTCTAAGCATCGTCGGTACCATGCAGGTGACGTTCAGGTCACCAAGGGTGCTGCAGTTGCGCTGGCTGTTGGTATTGGGGATGCAGATCCTGGGAGGTCGATGCCGGATTGAGCATGGTGGACGAGAGCGTCATTGAGGTAGATCCAGTGCAGTGAACAGTGATGGCCGAGCAACTGGTCTAGAGCGGTGGACATGGAACTCCTTGAACTAGATCACGTCCGGTGTACACCAGTGAAGCGGATCCGGTACGGTTGGGTAGCTTTTGGGGACCGGGAAGCATAGCTTGGGCGGTCGATGACCCCATCGGCGTGGTGAATGACACCGCAACTCCAATGCAGTGGCACAGAGACCCGGTGAACTAGATTCGGTGGGTGAGCATCGGTGAAGCGGCTCCACGGCGGTGCACGAGAACGAAGCTCAAGCGGCTCCGGCCGCCGTGGAATTGCGACCGGCCGTTGCGTGTGGTGGTCGTGGAGGTGAGGGCATGGGAGAGAGGGGGATGGGATTTTTGGAAGGACCAGCAGGAAAATCTAGGTGAATCCAGACTAAGGAGGTGAACAAAAACATAAATTACGATCGTGCCCCAAAGCTACCGACTTTAGCTTGCCCATAGGGCGTCAGAACAATGGGTAGAATGGGAATTTTGAAATCAATAGTTTTTGAAACTGAGGGGCGGGAAATGCTTCAAGATTAGTGTGTGATTTTGCCGCTTCATTGAGATAATGAATTTGGTGACCTTCCATCTAATAATATTATAAAACTGGTACTTCCCCGGTGGGATATTTTGCCTCAAAGTTTTTGAAACTAACGGGCAGGCAATGCTTCAAAGTCAGTGTATGGTTTAGCCGCTCGATTGAGATTTTGAATTTGACAAGAGCCCATCTGATAATAATACAAAAATGGTACTCCCCCGTTGGGAGATCTTGCCTCAAAGTTTTTGAAACGGAGGAGCGGGAAATGCTTCAAAATTGGTGTGCGGTTTTGCCGCTCGATTGAGATTTTGAATTTGACTAGCGCCCAGCTTCTGATAATAATACAAAAGTGATAATCGCCCAGTGGGAGATTTTGCCTCAAAGTTTGAAACGGAGGGGCGGGAAATGCTTCAAAGTGGGTGTGCGATTTTGCCGTTCGATTGAGATTTTGAATTTGGCTAGCGGCCATCTAATAATAACAGTAATATAAAAAGGCACTCCCTCGGTGGGAGATTTTGGCTCAAAGTTTTTAAAACGGTTAGGCGGGAAATGCTTCGAAGTCGGTGTGTGCGATTTTGCCGCTCGATTGAGATTTTGAATTTTGCTAGCGTCCATGTACTACTAGTAATAGTAGTAAAAAAGGTGGTAGAACGTACGGCTATATGGTCAGGAATTCATGGCCGAGAGTCACATCAACTGATCATCTATATAATTACACTTGAGGTACCCCCTGTGTTTTGCATTACTAGGCCGGAGTAGTAATAGTTTGGAGAATTAACTTCCCCTACTCTCTTTATAGCTAGTTATTGCATGTAGTAGTAATCCTAAAATCCAGCCAATGAACGTGGCCACCGCATCTAATTGAAAACATGCAAGCCAATGGATGCACTCCCGTTGTAACAACATGATCAGCCAGGAGAATTACACGACGTGGTGGTTCATATTTTATGGACAACTAGAGGAGTAAATGAGCAAAACTAGGAGCATTAATTGGTCCGCTGGTCTAGCAATTGAGGCTGTAAAATAATTAAGAGGTATATACACCTTTAGGTCCCACATCTTGCACCGCAAGAGCGTTTTAGTCCCACATATTGAAAAATGAGCAATACTAGTCTCACAACTTATATCTCGAGAGCATTTTAGTCCAATTTAATCGAATTTCAATGAATTTGACTTAATTTGTCCACAATTGATGTTGATTTTTTTTAAATATCCCCTCTATATTTTTCTATGCAATTTGTTTCCCTATGTGGACTAATAAGTGGGCCACCTGTTAGTAGACGTACAAATAAAATAGTTAAATCTATAAGAGGAGAATGAATTCGAACTTAACACTTTTGTACAACGACAGCCACACCCACAAGCCACTATGTCGGTAGATGCTAGTTGTTACTCCTGTGAGACGAGGAGTACTTGAGAGGACGTAATTATGCCAGACGAGAAGTACTTCAGAGGACATAATTATTTATACAATAAAAAAGCACATACGAACGCAAAAATGCTCACGTCTATGTTGGCACGGTCCATAATATCAATTGTATAGCTTTGTCATTAACCTAGTAGTAGCTAGAATAAAATAGAGTTTTTTCCTATTCACAAAATTGAAAAGGAATAAACTTGAGTTGTAATTGTAGCCCAAAACACAAACTATTTTGAATTGAGAATTTGGATCTTTTTTTTGGTTTTTTCACATCTTCGAAACACATATTTTTGAATATCCAATATAAAGAACACATCAGCCGGAGCACTGTTCACTTAATCAGTTCCATGTGTATGTCGTAGTGGCAAGGTTGATTTCTTTAGTAGAGCAGGTAATCAGTTTGATACCTTACAATGCATTGGTAGTTTTTCTTATTTGTTTTCTTATTCAGATCCTCCTATCAGGTTGTACCAAGGTCACAACTGGTAGGGAGAAAATACATAGGGGTCATTTTGCAAAAAATATGATGCCACATGTCACTTCCAGAATTAGTTACGAAGAATTAAGACAAAATCACAAAAATTCGATTGAATTGCACTAAAATGTTCCTAGTTACAAGTTGTGGGGCTAGTGTTGCTCACTTTGCAAGATGTGGCACTAAAACGTTCCCGCGGTGCAAGTTGTGGGACTAAAAACATATATACCTCAATAATTAACGACCGTGTTATTGAGAGAACATGAAGTTTTTAGCTCCACGGAGCATACACCCCATCTAGCCACACGGTGAGCATCCAAGGGCACAACAAAAAAGCGAAATTGAAATATGGAAAATGCCATGCAAAAAATGGAAAATGTCATGCATTTGTGTGTTCCCTGAGGGAACAGGGAGCGCACATTTTCTCCTTAGCTTTTGGGATAATTAAATACAATGAGGTTATGATACTACTACTACTAGTATCATCCTACACCTACACACTCGCGTGCTCCCAGGAGTCGTACGCTCATGTGCATGACTGTTGTACCGTAAGTAGTGTGCGTTCCTGTGCCAGTTTGATGAAACGCGCTTGCGGTTGTTGTGTGCACGCCGTCGTCTCGTTTCCTCACGATTCGCTTGGCTTTCTCAGGCCTTTGTTTAAATGTGTGTCTCTGGAACCGCTTCCTGTGCCAGCCGATGGAACCAAGACCACATGAATGCCATCATCCGTGGCCGACAAGAAGCTGGAGGACTCTCCATGGGCCAATCCACCTGAGGGACTCGTCCATAAGATAGGTGACATCTTCCTTTCGACGAACGACTTCGATTACAACGTCGCCTTTTGGGCAGTCTGCAGTGCCTAGCGTTGCTTCACGGAGGAGCGCTTTATGCTAGCCAACTGGATTGTTCTAGAGCGCCAGTTGTCGGAGGAGTATCGGGTAGACGACGCCGCCATCACGTTGTTGAACGTGGGAACTGGCCGCCACCTTGAGAAGAAGATTAGCCGGGTTATTCGCATGTGCTTTCTTTATATTCTTCTGTATATGTGTGATCCTTTTTTGCATTCATACCCTATTCTATCTGTTTTTCCAGTTCTGTTTCTTCGTCCACTTGTTGCCCAGGGTTTTGCTCCATGGTTTACCTTGATTGAATTTTAGTCTGTTTACCTTGACTACATCTCTGTTTCTCCTCGATCTCTTTCTAGAAGGAACATTTGTGTCGATAGCACAACCGGCGGCCTCCTTGTGCTTCGACAGGGGGTGCAGCCATACAAGACCTGGTTGTACAGCCCCTTCTCGGGCGCTATCAAGCGCCTGAGGGCAGAGATACCGACCGAGCAGGTGGCTTCTGTCGCTGTGATGATGTTCCCGTCGTTCATGGTGTTTACATCAAACCATCAGAACACCACCATTCGGTGGGCGGATGAGAGCACGGAGGAAGGAATTCCCCCAGTCTTTGGTGAAGTGTGGTACTCACCGTATGACTTCACGGAACTCCGGAGCATGACTTCTTACGCCGGTGATGTTTTCATCGCAGACAGATACGGGCCTGGCATCTCAATTATGTGTGATGCTTCTCATGGAGATGTCCAGCTACATCGCTCCACACAAAACCCTAGAGATGCATCCCACCATTGCAGGCCCTGCTCTGGGCTGCCAGTTCTCTGAGAATCGTTTTTACCTCGTCGAGTCCGACGAGGAGTTACTGTTTGTTGTGAGTGGACCGGTCTACGGCGACAGGACAGTTGTTTACCGGGGTGATACCCAGAACCATGTCCTTCAGCTGGACAGAGGCATCAGAAGTCGTGTCTCTTCGTTGTTGACAATCAGTGTGTATGCGTCGACAGCGCCAGGTACCCATAGTGCTGGTGGGCAGCATATACTATGCGGACCTATCTGAGGTTAGATCTTACAACTTTGAGGCTCTTGTGTGGGAAGAGATGCCAAGGGTTGTATATGGGTATGGAGTAGGAGGATTATGGATCAATGACCATCCTTTCGAACTCGATCGATTGTTGCCAGAGTATTGCAGAATCGTCGAGCATTTTGAGCTGCAGATGGTGTCGCCTTATGGAGAGGATGGTACCACCCACTATGATTACTACGACGGCTATCCGTCAGATTGATGGATTGTGTGGGTCTTCTCCTGATGTATTCTCTTCAGGTCAGCTCTTTATGTGTTCACTTTGTTGAGTGAACGTCTATGAATTTTGCAAGTTCTATGGTTCCCGTGTAATACAATGGATGGTCTCCCTATTCTAGTAGATCGTGTGTTCTACGTCTTACAATTTCACTATTTTTTCATCTATGTGTAGTAATTCTGATAGATGCTCATTTTGTAACAATCCTCAAACAACTTACAACTACAAATTACAGTAGATTATTACAATCCTCAGTAAACTTGATAGTAATAAAATGAAGCATAAAAGTTGCATCAGAGTCCAGACAACTAAAAAACACCATAACTAGTGTTACAGAAAAGGTCTCTATGGAGCTTGCATCCCGAGACATGTAACAACTGACTTCCCATGAGAGCTGCAGATGAGATTATTAAGTATGTTTTGTGTCAAAGCTATCTTGTTTTTCAGTTCATATAATTCTTTGCGTGTTATGGTGATTACTGAATCTGTTTTGTTGACTTATTTCTCAAGAATATCACGGGCATCTTGGAGGGCATCCTTAAATAATCTTTTGAATGGAAAAAGAGGACCAGTCGAAGCAGTGTGCCATGAGCAATAAGTATTGTCACTGCTGCTGTGTGAAACAAAATCTAAACTTGGAGAAGCGGGTCTTTGTTCGGCATTCAGAAGGTCAATTGTAGCCTGAAACAAACAAAAAACAAGTTATAACAGCATTACCATGCAATCACACCACCATGAATTTTAAATGTGTCAATGCGTTAATGTATAAGGAAGGAAGGAATTAACAGTGGTGACTCATACATCTATTTCTTCTTGAATAAGTGGACCAGTTGGCGCCATGGAGCGATACGAGCATGTGTTGCTCTGTGAAATGACTGCTCTACTTGAAGATGGCTGAGACCAAGAAAAAACAAGTTACTTAAACAACAGACTTGGGAAACAAACTACAAGTTCATTTCGAATAACAATGCGAGCAATCAACCAAAGTACCTGATGCAGACTGCTCAAACTATAATGTGCACAACATGAATAAAACAAATATGAAAACTAAGCCATTATGTTTCTCATATATAAACTAGCTAGGCACTACACAACGAAATGTGCCACTGATTTAATCATAGACAAAAAAAGAGTAACTCATCCAACAAAAACACATCAATTGTGAGCCTCGAATATTCTAGCCAGATAATTTCAGACAAACAAATGAATCAAGCAATCATACATTGAATTAATCATGAATAGCCAGATAATTTCAATGCTTCGGTGGCCTGAGAACAACAAATTGAACCATCCAGTGCCTCGTATTAAAATAGCCAGTTCATGTAACTATGATACACAATAGATACAAGAGTGATATGAAGTGCACAGAGTTCCTTATGAGACGTGTGTGGATCTTGTCGCTAGTGTCGCCTTATTCTTAATATCAGACAACTCAGATGCAATACACCCAGCCTCTCCATATCTAGGAAATTGAACTAAGCACATGGAACAAAAGAAGACGATAGTGGGGCTAAAATGTTTGACGCTAATTTTTGGCAAAAAACATGAAGAGGAGAAAGACAAATGGTAAATTTAAGCAAACAAAAAAGTGGCAAGGACCAATATTCGGGTGGGGGGCCTTACGGTAGGTGTTAGACGAGATGTACGGTGGCTCGTGTGGACGGGCGGAGTATGAACTCCATTGTTGCTTCTATGCATAAAGGTAATACCAACTGTAAATACAAACAGGTTCCCACATGATATACGTTGGCATGAAGTGAAACAAAAGTGATGGGGTCTTACGAGATTATAGGAGCCACTCACTCTATAATATTGTGTGCAAACTGAGGCTACTCCTTACATAATAACATCAAACCATTTGAGTTGCAGGTTAAGAGGGATCAAATCGATAGTACATAATGGTCAAATAGTATGATGTGTGTAAACGTGTAGTATAGGATAGCAGGACAATAGCACGATGGAAATACAATAGATCGTAAATCAGCGAATGAGAGAGATATTATATAATCATATCTCATGTGGACATGTACATCAGTGAATGTAAACAAATATGTTAAGTGACTAATAATTCACAAAGAAATAGTACAGTACATACAAACAATTCAATGGATGGAGTTTAAGCGTAACCACAACGGGTTAATTTAGTACATAACAGGTGTATATCAAGTAAAGAACCTGTTGGTTAGGAAATTTAGCACGAATATAGGACATTGCTAACAAACAAATCGTGCCGAGAGATCTGGTTTTACCTTGGTCCGGGTGGTGTCTAGGCCTCCTCCACATCCTCACGGGTCACGTCGAGGTCGCCGAAGGTGCTACGATCGTAGTGGGTGTCGACGACTAGGAAGCAGATCTTGGGCGGGCGAGGATACAAGCTGAACGCTAGACCATAGCGTCCGTGGAGCAGATCCTAGTTGGTCTATGATGTGCTCAGCGTACCGGACAAGAGGGTTCGTTGAGCACAGCAGGTGTGGCGGGTACGCCGACTAAAGTGCAGCGGGGATGTTCTAGCCGATAACGTATTCCTGGAGGAGAGAGGGGAGTTTAGGTACTGCCAGCACTATAGAGGGAAAATTATGAGTGAAGCCCCCCACCCACTGAATTTAATAGGGGTCGAATGGGAATTTTGAAGTATCTAAAATTTTGGGGCACGAACTATGCCTGGATACGCGGGATATTTTACCGCTTTATTTTGGTTTTGAATTTTATCATGGTCCATGTAATGATAGAAATTTGGTAGGCCGTACCCCCTCTGTGTTCAGGAATCCAAGGCCGTACTCCCTCAATCCAAAACCTCAACTGATCATCCATGGCCATACTCCCAATGCTCACGATCTCAAAGAAGAACGGAGATCATACTTAGGAGTTTCAAAAAATTATGAGATAAATTACATCATGTTGGGAGGATGATGTTAATATAATCATGCAAATTTGCAATTTCTAACTCATATTCATTTCATGGTCATGTTAGGAGCCATCTTATCAACAAGTTTTTTTACATACATAGGTGATGCCCTAAGGTCATCTGCAATGTGTAAAAAGGCACAACTTAAGGCCTATGTGGCATCTGCTAATTAAGGTTCACCTTATACAGTATGGAGAAAATAAAGTTATCTTTAAGCCTAAGGTGCACCTCAAATGTTATGGGTTGCCCATAGAAAATAGAAAAATCCTTTCCCCTCTCTCCTTATTTGTCATGTGATCGTTTTCAAAAGGGGTTCAAAATTTTGAAGATTCTCAATCTTAGCAAGAAGTTGAACCTATCATCAAAACTCTCACTGGTTTCTAATATATTAATTTTTACCCCTCGATGGGTACCTCCAGAAGCTTTTTCGTAAAACTATCAAAGCAAAACTTAGAATTTACTTGTAGTTTCAAATTTTACCTAATTCTGAGATATCGACATAAAGTCATTAAAATGTGCGGGGTTAGCTAGGAAGCTTGAAAACCCATAAAACATGGGAATCGCAAGTACAACATGTTGTAGATCCACTATCTATGTCTATCAACTTGGCTTTTGGCATCCACATCCAATATTCATTGGACTTCTCTTTACGGAAAAGAACAACTAACCTCGGTCGTCTTCACTTGGAAAATGTAGAATTTAATGTTCTTTCCTGGTAGTTGGACACTCACACCCAGAATACTACTTACTAGTAGAAAATGCACCCATCTACCTTTGAAATGATATTTATTTCAAGTGTTATCTATCGCGCTTACTTGTAGCTCAAGTTTGGCCTAATTTCGTTAAATTGTCAAGATGCAAAATCTTAGCAAGAAGTTGAACCTATCGTAAAAACTCTTGTTGTTTTCCGATATATTAATTGTGAACCCTCGATGGGTACCTCCAAATTAAAAGCTTTTTCGTAAAACTTTCAAAGAAAAACCTACAATTTACTTGTAGTTCCAAATTTGACCTAATTTCGATAAATCGACTTAAAGTCATTAAAATGGGCAGAGTTAGCTGGGAAGTTTGAAAGCTCATAAAACATGGGAATCACAAGTACAACATATTGTCGATCCACTATATATATCTGTGAACTTGGCTTGTGGCATCCACATCCAATATTCTTTGGACTTCTCTTTATGGAAAAGAACAACAAACCTCGCTCGTCTTCACTCGGAAAATGTAGAATTGAATGTTAATTCCTTGTAGTTGGAAAATCATACTGACGGCATTGTTTACTACAGTAATATGCGCCAATCTTCCTCTGAAAATACATTTAATTCAAGAGCAAACTATCGCGCTTACTTGTAGCTAAGGTTTGACCTAATTTCGATAAATTGTCAAGGTCCAAAATCTTAGCAAGAAGTTGAACCTATCGTCAAAACTCTCGGTGTTTTACGATATATTAATTATGACCCTTCGATGGGTACCTCCAAAAGATTTTTCGTAAAACTTTCAAAGCAGCCTACAATTTACTTGTAGTTTCAAATTTGACCTAATTTTGATAAATCGACAGAAAGTCATTCGGTCGAATGGGCAGACTTAGCTAGGAAGTTTGAAAACTCATAAATAAAACATGGGAACCCATCAGTGGTATCAGAGCCGTATCTATGCGTAGATCTGTTGCACGAGTAGAACACAATGTTTTTGTGGGCGTTGATGCTTTTGTTGTCGGTGTCTTAGCGTGTACTTTGCATCTTGCGGCATGGTGGGATGAAGCGGCTCGGGCTAACATTACATGTCATCGCACATGAGACTTGCTCCACGCTTGACGTGCAACTTGCTTTGCACAAGTGGCTTTGCGGGTGTCTATCTCTCCCACCATTGTTAAGATTCAATTTACAATGAGCATCTTGACAACACTTGTATCAACGTTGTGGTTCTTGTTCGTAGGTAAGATCGGTCTTATGCGAAAGCCCCAAACCACGGAAAACTTGCAAAGAAAATTAGAGGCGTCTAACTTGTTTTTGCAGGGGTTTTGTGATATGATATGGCCATCATGTGATTATGATTGTATTTGATGTATGCAATGATCCTTGTTGTAATATGGCAACCGGCAGGAGCCTAATGGTTGTCTTTAATTCTGTTAAGACCTACGTGTCTATTCCTCTTGTAATAGCTTTATTCCAAGTAGTTGTAATAGTTTCTGGTGATGTTGGACAACCATGAAGCGGCTCCATTGAACTTGACGCAATGTTGGTGATGATGGAGATCATGTTCGTGCTTTGGAGATGGAGATCAAAGGCGCAAGAAGAAAAGGCCATATCATATCACACTAATTATGAATTGCCTGTGATGTTAATCCTTTATGCATCTTGTATTACTTAGATCGCGACGGTAGCATTATAAGATGATCCCTCTCACTAAATATCAAGTAATAAAGTGTTCACCCTTAGTTGGCACCGTTGCTAAGACTCGTCGTTTCGAAGCATCTCGTGATGATCGGATGTGATAGATTCTACGTGTGCATACAACGGGTTCAAGCCAGATTTGCACATGCAGAAACTAAGGTTATCTTGACGAGCCTAGCATGTACAGACATGGTCTCGGAACACGGAATACCGAAAGGTAGAGCATGAGTCATATAAATGATATGATGAACATGAAGATTGTTCGCCGATGAAACTACATCTTCTCTCGTGAAGATCGGACTTGGTGTAGTGGACTTGGTTCGTGTAATCACTAAGACAGTGTGAGGGATGTTGTTTTGAGTGGGAGTTCACCTAGTTAGTTTAAGAATTAAATTTGAACTCAATTTGTCATAAACTTAGTCTAAACTACTTGCAAATTGTTGTAGATTATGGCGACCCCCTCCATCACTTTCAATGCGTTCCTAGAGAAAGAAAAGCTTAAAAACAACGGAAGCAATTTCACGGACTGGTTCCGTGGACTGAAGATCGTCCTCAGGGCTGGTCAGTTGACCTATGTGCTCGATGCACCGCTAGGTGACCCACCTGTAGATAATGCCACCGATGACGAAAATAATGTTTTCGCCACTCGGAAGAATCATTACTCCACAGTTCAGTGTGCCATCCTGTATGGTTTAGAAGCGGAGCTCCAACAGCGTTTTGAGCACCACGACCCGTTCGAGATTATTAAGGAGCTCAGGCTAATTTTTGAGACTCGCGCGGCCATGGAGAGCTATGAGGCCTCCGAAAAGTTCTTTAACTGTAAGATGGAAGAGGGAAGCTCCATTAGCGAGCACGTGCTCACCATGTCTGCGTACGCAAAGAAGCTCCAAGAGTTGGGAATATCGATTCCTAATGAATTGGGGATTCACCGTCTCCTTCAATCACTGCCACCAAGTTACAAGAACTTTGTGATGAACTACAACATGCACTGCATGAACAAGACGTTGCCTGAACTATCGGCCATGCTGAAAACTGCTGAAGTGGAGATCAAGAAGGAGCACCAAGTGTTGATGGTCAATAAGACCACCAATTTCAAGAGAAAGGGCAAGCCTAGGAACAAGGGCAACTTCAAGAAGGACGGCAAGAGAGCTGCCGCACCTGCTAAGAAGCCCAAGGCTGGTACTAAGCCTGAAACTGAGTGCTTCTACTGCAAGGGAGCTTGTCACTCGAAGCGTAACTGCCCCAAGTACCTGGCGGATCTGAAGAACGGCAACATCAAGAAGAAAGGTATATTTGATATATGTGTTATAGATGTGTATCTTACTAGTAATCGTACTAGTGCCTGGGTATTTGATACTGGTTCGGTTGCTCATATTTGTAACTCGAAACAGGAGCTGCGGAATAAACGAAGACTGGCAAGAGACGAGGTGACGATGCGCGTTGGAAATGGCTCCAAGGTTGATGTGATTGCCATCGGCACACTCCCTCTACATCTACCGTCGGGATTAGTTTTAAATTTAAATAATTGTTATTTGGTGCCTGCGTTAAGCATGAACATTATATCTGGATCCTGTTTATTGCGAGACGGTTACTCTTTTAAGTCTGAGAATAAAGGTTGTCCGATTTATATGAGTAATATCTTTTATGGTAATGCACCTGAGATGAATGGTTTATTCTTACTGAATCTCGATAGTAGTGATACACATGTTCACAACATAGATGCTAAACGAATAAAATTAAATGATAATTCTACATACATGTGGCACTATCGTCTTGGTCACATTGGAGTGAAGCGTATGAAGAAACTCCATTCAGATGGACTTCTTGAACCACTTGATTTTGAATCACTTGAAAGATGCGAAGCATGTCTAATGGGAAAAATGACTAAGACTCCATTCTCTGGTACAATGGAGCGAGCTACAGACTTATTGGAAATAATACATACCGATGTGTGCGGCCCAATGAGTGTAGCATCGCGTGGTGGATATCGTTATGTTCTCACTTTCACGGATGACTTGAGTAGATATGGGTATGTCTACTTTATGAAACATAAGTCCGAAACTTTCGAGAAGTTTAAGGAATTTCAAAGTGAAGTGGAAAATCATCGTAACAAGAAGATTAAGTTTCTACATTCCGACCGCGGAGGTGAATATCTGAGTTATGAGTTTGGCATGCATTTAAAGAAATGTGGAATACTTTCACAGTTGACACCGCCGGGAACACCACAGCGTAATGGTGTGTCCGAACGTCGTAATCGAACTCTCTTAGATATGGTTCGGTCTATGATGTCTCTTACGGATTTACCGTTATCATTTTGGGGCTATGCATTAGAGACAGCCGCATTCACTTTAAATAGGGCACCATCTAAATCCGTTGAAACGACACCGTATGAATTGTGGTTTGGTAAGAAACCTAAGTTGTCGTTCCTTAAAGTTTGGGGTTGCGAAGCATATGTAAAGAAGTTACAACCTCATAAGCTAGAACCCAAAGCGGAGAAATGCGTCTTCATAGGATACCCTAAAGAAACAATTGGGTATACCTTCTATCATAGATCCGAAGGCAAATTTTTCGTTGCAAAGAATGGATCCTTTCTTGAGAAGGAGTTTCTCTCGAAGGAGGTGACTGGAAGGAAAGTAGAACTCGATGAGGTTATTGAACCTTCTCTCGGATTTGAGAGTAGCGCAGCACCAGAAGATGTTTTTGTGCCGCCTGCACCAATTGGAGAGGAAGCTAATGATAATGATCATGAAACTTCAAACGAAGTTACTGCTGAACCTCGCAGGTCAACGAGGGTTCGTACCACTCCTGATTGGTATGACTCTGCCTTGAACGTCATGTTGGTGGACAACGCTGATGACCCTGCGACGTATGAAGAAGCTATGGTGAGCCCAGATTCCGACAAATGGCTAGAAGCCATGAAATCCGAAATGGGATCCATGTACGAAAACCAAGTGTGGAATTTGGTGGACTTACCGGATGGCCGTAAGGCTGTCGAGAACAAATGGATTTTCAAGAGAAAAACAGATGCTGAGGGTAATGTTACTGTCTATAAAGCTCGACTTGTCGCGAAAGGGTTCTGACAAGTTCAAGGAGTTGACTATGATGAGACATTCTCACCAGTAGCGAAGCTAAAGTCTGTGAGGATTTTGTTAGCAATTGCTGCATATTTCGATTATGAGATTTGGCAGATGGATGTCAAAACGGCGTTCCTCAATGGTGACATTGAGGAAGAGTTGTATATGGTACAACCCAAGGGTTTTGTTGATCCTAAAGATGCTGACAAGGTATGCAAGCTTCAGCACTCCATTTATGGACTAAAGCAAGCATCCCGGAGTTGGAATCAACGTTTTGATAAAGTAATCAAAAACTTTGGGTTTATACAAACTTATGGAGAAGCTTGTATTTACAAGAAAGTGAGTGGGAGCTCTACAGCATTCCTAGTACTATATGTAGATGACATATTGTTGATTGGGAATGATATAGAACTTCTTAATAGCGGCAAAACCTATTTGAATAATAGTTTTTCAATGAAGGATCTTGGCGAAGCGGCATACATTCTAGGCATCAAGATTTATAGAGATAGATCAAGACGCCTAATAGCGCTTTCACAAAGTACATACTTGGATAGAGTTCTAAAGAAGTTTAGAATGGAAGATAGCAAGAAAGGGTTCGTGCCCATGTTGTCAGGTAAGACCTTGAGTAAAACTCAAAGTCCAGCTATGGCAGAAGATAGAGAGAAAATGAATAATATTCCCTATGCCTCGGCCATAGGTTCTATCATGTATGCCATGCTGTGTACAAGACCGGATATAGCACATGCTGTTAGTTTGACTAGCAGATATCAAAGTGATCCTAGAATGGAGCACTGGACAGCGGTCAAGAATATCCTAAAGTACCTAAATAGGACTAAGGATATGGTTCTGTCTGATGGAGGTGATGAACAGCTTGTTATAAACGGTTACACCGATGCTAGTTGGAACACCGATCCGGATGACTCAAAGTCACAGTCGGGATATGTATTTATTTTGAATGGTGCTGTAGTGAGCTGGAGGAGTGCGAAGCAAAGCGTTGTGGCGAAATCTTTAACTGAATCGGAATACATAGCTGCTTCGGAGGCTGCACAAGAAGCCGTTTGGATGAAGGAATTCATTACTGAACTTGGCGTGGTTTCCAGTGCGTTGGACCTAATGGCCATCTACTGTGACAACACAGGTGCCATAGCTAATGCACAGGAGCCAAGGTCACATAGCAAGCTGAAGCACATCAAGCTACGTTTTCACGCTATGCGCGAGTATGTCCGAGATGGTGACATAAAGATTTGCAAAGTACACACTGATCTGAATGTGGCAGATCCGTTGACTAAACCTCTCCCTAGGGAAAAGCATGACCAACACCAGAACGCCATGGGTGTTAGGTATATTACTATGTAATCTAGATTATTGACTCTAGTGCAAGTGGGAGACTGTAGGAGATATGGCCAAGAGGCAATAATAAAAGTGATTATTATTATATCTTTGTGTTTACGATGAATGTTTACATCTCATGCTATAATTGTATTATTAGGAAACACTAATACTTGTGTGTTTTGTAAACATAAGAGAGTCCCTAGTAAGCCTCGTGTTGAACTAGCTTGTTGATTAATTGATGATCATTGTTTCCTGATCATGGACATTGGATGTGATTAATAACAAGGTTATATCATTAGGAGAATGATGTGATGGACACACACCCATAGTAAGCGTGGCATAAGATCAAGTCATTTAAGTTCGTATTGCTGTAAGCTTTTAAATGCATAGTAACCTAATCCTTCGACCATGAGGTTGTGTTAATCACCATCACCGGATGGGTACTTTGATGACATCAAACACCGCTTCATAACTGGGTGGTCATAAAGGTGTCATTGGGTATTCTGAAAGTATGTGTTGAAGCGCATGGACCAAGATTGGGATTTGTCCATCCATATGACGGATAGATATACTCTGGGCCCTCTCGATGGAATGTCATCTAGTTAGCTTGCAAGCATGTGACTGGATCACAAGGGATGACATATCACAGAACGAGTAAAGAGTACTTATCAGTAACGAGGTAGAACTAGGTATGGAGATGCTGCCGATCAAGCCTCGGATAAGTATAATATCACGAGACAAAGGGAATTGGTTTCGTATGTAAATGGTTCAATCGATCACGAAGTCATCGTTGAGTATGTGGGAGCCATTATGGATCTCCAGGTCCCGCTGATGGTTATTGATAGGAGATGTGTCTCTATCATGTCTACATATTCACGAACCGTAGGGTGACACACTTAGGTTCAAGTTGTTTTGAGTAGATGTGGAATGTGCGTTGGAGACCGAATGTTGTTCGGAGTCTCGGAATGGATCCGGGACATCACGAGGAGATCCAGAATTGTCCGGAGAATAAGATTCATATATTGGGGATCATTTTCTGAGTTAGGAAATGTTCCAGAGTATTCGTATGAGGGTTCTAGAAGGTTTCGGAATGTTCCGGAAGGTTCTGGAAGGTTTCTTGGAGTTTGCTTGAAAACCAAGGAAGGGATCAAAGGAGTCCTGGTGGGTCAAGACTAGGAGTCGTGGGGGAGGAGGACTCCTCCCCCCTCCCCAATCCGCCGGCCCTAGAGGAGGGGAGTCCTACAAGGACTCCCCCTCCCCAAGGCGCCCTCCCCCCTTAAATAGAAGGGCAGGGGCGCCCCCTCCAAGCCTTGCTCCATAACTCCAATCTCTGCCGCCTCTCTCCTCCTCCTTTCTTCTGCACCGGCATAGGCGATGCCCTGCAGAATTCTCTACTCCACCACCACCACCACGCCGGCGTGCTGCTGGGATTCCGTGGAGAAGATCTACTACCTCCGCTGCTCGCTGGAACGAGGAGAGGAAGGTCTGCTTCGACTCCGCACGTGTGACCGACTGCGGAAGCGCTGCCGAAACGTGGCGCCGAAAGGATCGTCCACTTGACCGACTGCGGAAGCGCTTCCGGAACGCGACGCCGGAAGGATCGTCCACACGATCTTGAGATCGGCAAGTGATCGACTACATCAACCACGAGATCTAATCTCGTTAACGCTTTCGGATCTACGAGGGTTAGTTCCTATCTATCTCGTTGCACATATCTAATAGATTAGATCTTGGCTTTTATCTAGATTAGATCTGGGTTTTGTTCGTTCTTGCGGTAGAAATTTTTTGTTTTCCATGGTACGAACCCATCAAATATATCACAAGACAAAGGCATTTAGTTACTAGTGTTAAAGGTTCTCGCGATCACAGAAGTCATCGTTGAATGTGTAGCAGTCAGTATGGATCTCCAGGTCCCGCTGCTAATTATTGATCGGAGAGGGGTTGCGATCATGTCTGCATTATTCACGAACCATAGGGTGACACACTTAAGGGATACCGACACCATTTGGACCAAATATGTTTCAGATAAAGATTTAAGAAAGCGCTGGAATTATTTCAATAGACACCGAAACTGTTTCGGGTGAAATTGCTGAAATTGGTTCTGCATGTAATATTCAAATGTTGCAGGGGGTTTTATGTGAATTTTTGTTAATTAAAGTAATTAACAAAATTCTGAATAAAAATAATAAAAGAGTTTTATTAAATGAGAGAGCATTAAATTTGGAGAAATTTAATGCATTTAAATTGGAGACTTTAAAAGGGAATGTGAAGAGGCATTTTAATGTGGAGGGGTTACCACCACATGAATGGAGGAGGTGAAGATACACCTCCTCCATGTGCCGGCCATGAAGGAGGGGCACCCCCCTCCTCCTATAAAAGGCCACCCTCTCCTCACTTCTCAAACTCACCTCCTTGTGAAGGATCTCTCTCCCCCTCTAGTATTATTTCCCCATGGTCTCGGATTAGAGAGATACATGTTCCCGGTGGCTTTATCTGGAAAGGAGTTGCTTCTTCCGCTGCTTTGCTAGAGCGAGGGACAGAGGTTGTCGGGGTACCGGACGTGTGTGCGATCACGGATATACAACTGCTTTGCGATGTTGGACTTGGTGGTGCTGGAGCTGGATCTGAAGGACGTGCTGGAGCCGGACCTACTTGGACTTCCTCACGATCTTGAGATCGGCAAGTGTACGACTACATCAACCACGAGTTCCTACTCGTTAACAAAACTCGTTGTCTTCGAGGGTAAGTTCTCGTTGGATGTATGTCCACCCGTTGCTTTGTACCTAGCAGATAGATCTTGGCGTGTAGTTCACACCATAGGAAAAAATTTGTTTTCTATGCTGCGGACCCAACAGGATGGTGAGAGGCAGCGAAGGAGAGAGAAAACACACAATTTGTTTTGCATGCATAGTTCCTGAAATTTACTACTAGTAGAGTGGCCGCAGGAGTACCTCGTGTTAGGAACCCATCATAACATTCCTCTAACATTGAACCGCCTTATATTCCTCTTGGTTGCTGCCCTCTTACCATGCTTATGTTTTATTCTCTCAGCATGTACAGCGTATGGACAGAGGTGAGCATATGTCTAAGCAAAGAAATGAGTACTACTACTAGTGTACTAGTAATATACTATTCGTTTTTTCTCTACTACTTTAATTGAGCAGTTTTGAATTGGATCCATAGCACCAATCCTGACCATTGGGCTGTTAGATCCAATGGTTCAGAGCGGCTGTATTCGTGTTGAATAGTACCTAGAGCAAACTCCACCATTTTCTAGAACCATCATGTCACCACACCCAAAATTTCATAGCACAGTAGGTTGTATTCTCAATATCTGTAGATAGTTATTATTAATAGACTTAATTTATGCATTTTGGGGGTGGTGACATGATGGTTCTAGAACATGGTGGAGTTTGCTCTAGGTCTGTACTATTCAACACGAATACAGTTGCTCTGAACCATTGGATCTAACAACCCAACGGTCAGGATTGGTTCTATGGATCCAATTCAAAACTGCTCCACTTAGTAATAGCGAGAATACAGCCTACTGTGCTATGAAATTTTGGGGGTGGTGGCATGATGGTTCTAGAACATGCATGGTGGAGTTTTCTCTAGGTACTATGCAACACGCATCCAGCTTCTCTGAACCATTGGATCTAACAGCCCAACAGTCAGGATTGGTGCTATGGATCCAATTCAAAACTGCTCCAGTATAGTAGTAGAGATAGAGATATCTTACCACTATATAGTGTAAGAATAAATTTGAATATTGACTGTTGGATCAAGACTCGCGAATAACAACATTTCAAAACGTTGGATTTTCTTGTCCATTCTAGCATCTAGAAGATTCTATTGATAGTCTTCAACATAATGAATGCTATGCACAAACCTCAAAACACACTTCTCCATCATACTAGAATCTTCTCCCTCGTAGCTAATAATCGTTGACTTATGTACAAATAACTTTGAATGTTGACTGTTGGATCAAGATTCGCAAAAAATCCCAGCATTTCTAGGTGTTGGATCTTCTTTTCCATTCTAGCATCTAGAAGATTCTATTGTTAGTGTTCGGCATAATGAATGCTATGCACAAACCTCAAAACACACTTCTCCATCATAGAATCTTCTCCCTTTTTTCTCTAGACCATGTTATCAAAAATTTCGTGTGTTAGGTAGCTAATAATCTTTGACTTCTACATGACATACAAATTACAAGGACCACATATACACCCATACTTTATAGATGTTGATCAAATTTATAATTTATTCTACTTTACCAATTATAATTTTATATAGTGATGTTATGTCATACATCTACTATCTGAGTCTCACATGCAAGGCATGTGCAACTTATTAGTCCCTAATAAGGGCATCAACAATGTGTACAAAGCACACCTAAGGCCTAGTATGTGGCATCCACTAAGGTTCACCATATACATTATGGAGAAAATAAAGTCTATATCTTTAAGCCTAAGGTGCACCTCAAGCTTGTGGGTTGCCCATAGAGAATAGAAAAATCATTTCCCCTCTCTTCCTATTTCATGTGATCATTTTCAAAAGGTGTTTAAAATTTTCATGATGCAAAATCTTAGCTAGAAGTCGAACCACTCGTCAAAACACTCTATCATTTCTGATATATTAATTAATCGTTCGATGGATACCTCCAAAAGCTTTTTTCATAAAACTTTCAAAGCAACCTACAATTTATTACTTGTAGTTCAAGTTTGACCTAATTTCATTAAATTCAAGAGAAATCTATCACAAATAGTTGTAGCTCAAGTTTGACATAATTTCATTAAATTATCAAGACGCAAAATCTTAGCAAGAAGATGAACCTGTCATCAGAACACTCTGTGGTTTATTATAGTATATTAATTGAACCCCCCCCCCACCCCCTCTGATGGGTACCTCTAAGAGCTTTTTCGTAAAACTTTCAAAGCAACCTACACAGTTTACTTATAGTAGTTCAAATTTTACCTACTATATTTTATTTGCTTTACCTATTATAACTTTATATAGTGATTATATGCCAGATGTCTATTCTAAGTCTCACGTGCATGGCACATGCAATTAACTATAACTTGTAGTTTCAAATTTGACCTAATTTCGATAAATCGACATAAAGTCATTCTAATGGGTAGAGTTAGCTGGGACGTTTGAAAACTCATAAAACATGGGAATTGTTGGTATAACATGTTGGTCCAATATATATATGTATGTAAACTTGGCTTGTGGCATTCAGATCCAATATTCTTTGGACTTTTCCTTAGGAAAAAGAACAACTTCGCTCGTATTCTTCACTCAGAAAATGTATAATTGAATGTTCTTTCTTGATAGTTGGAAACTCACATCAACGACACTATTTACTACAAGAAGATGCATCGATTATCTACCTCTGAAAAGAAATTTAAATCAAGAGCAATCTATGGCGTTTACTTGTAGCTAGCTCAAGTTTGAACTAATTTCGTTAAATTGTCAAGATGCAAAGTCTTAGCAAGAAGTTTAACCTATCATCAAAACTCTTGCTGGTTTCTGATATATTAATTTGGACCCCTCGATGGGTTCCTCCAAAAGCTTTTTCTAAAAACTATCAAAGCAAAACTTACAATTTACTTGTAGTTTCAAATTTGACCTAATTCCGAGATATCGATATAAAGTCATTCAAATTGGCGGGGTAGCTAGGTCAAACTCATACAACATGTTATCGATCCACTATATATATATCTGTCAAATTGGCTTGTGGCAACCACATCCATTATTCTTTGGACTTCTCGTTACGGAAAAGAACTAACCTTGCTCGTCTTCACTTGGAAAATGTAGAATTAAATGTTCTTTCATGGTAGTTGGACACTCACACCCACGACACTGCTTACTACCATAAAATGCACCCATATACATCTAAAATGACATTTAATTCAAGGTCTATCTGGCGTGCTTACTTGTAGCTCAAGTTTGACCTAATTTTGTTAAATTGTCAAGATGCAAAATCTTAGCAAGAAGTTGGACCTATCGTTAAAACACTCGTTGTTTTCCGATATATTAATTGTGACCCCTCGATGGGTACCTCCAATTTAAATGATTTTTTGTAAAACTTTCAAAGCAAAACCTACAATTTACTTGTAGTTTCAAATTTGACCTAATTTCGATAAATCGACTTAAAGTCATTAAAATGGGCAGAGTTAGCTAGGAAGATTGAAAGATCATAAAATATGGGAATCGCAAGTACAAAATGTTGTCGATCCACTATATATGTATGTCAACTTGGCTTGTGGCATCCACATCCAATATTCTTTGGACTTCTCTCTACGGAAAATAACAACTAACCTCGCTCGTCTTCACTAAAAAAAAGTAGAATTGAGTGTTATTTCTTGATAGTTGGAAACTCATAGTGACGACATTGTTTGCTACAACAAGATGCACCGATCTACCTCTAAAAATACATTTAATTCAAGGGAAATCTATCGCACTTATTTTTAGCTCAAGTTTTACCTAATTTCATTAAATTGTCAATATGCAAAATCTTAGCAAGAAGTTGAACCTACTATCAAAACTCTTGGTGTTTTATGATATATTAATTGTGCCCCCTAGATGGGTACCTCCAAAAGATTTTTCGTAAAACTTTCAAAGTATCCTATAATTTACTTGTAGTTTCAAATTGGACCTAATTTCGATAAATTGACATAAAGTCATTCGGTCAAATGGGTAAAGTTAGCTAGGAAGTTTGAAAACTCATAAATAAAACATGGGAATCGTTGGTTCAACATGTTGGTCCACTCTATATGTCGGTAAACTTGGCTTTTCCCATTCAGAAACAATATTCTTTGGACATTTCTTTACGGAAAAGAACAACCTCGCTCGTCATCAATCGGATAATTGAGAATAATTGAATGTTATTTCCTGATATAGTTGGAAAATCACACAGACCACACTGTTTACTACAAGAAAATGCACCCATCTACCTCTCTGAAAGTCATATATTTCAACATTAATCTTTCGCGCTTACTTGTAGCTCAAGTTTGACCCAATTTCGTTAAATAGTGTCATGCGATGCAAAATCTTAGCAAGAAGTCAAATCTATTGTCAAAACTCTCGGTTGTTTCTCATATATTGATTGTGACCCCCCCGATCGGTACGGTACCTCCAAAAGCTTTTTCATAAAACTTTTATAGCAACCTACAATTTAGTTATAGTTCAAGTTTGGCCTAATTTTGATAAATTGGCATGTAGTCATTAAAGTGGGCCGAGTTAATTAGCTAGGGAGTTTGAAAACTCAAAAAACATATGGGAATCATAAGTAAAACACGTTGGTCCACTTAATATGTCTATAAGCTTGGCTTATGGCATTGAGATCCATATTCTTCGGGCTTTCTTTACGAAAAAGAACCATATCATCATCACTCGGAAAACTGAGAATTTTATTTCCTGATAGTTGGAAACTCACACTGACGACATTGTTTACTACAAGAAGATGCACCCATCTACCTCCGAGAATACATTTAATTCAAGAGAAATCTATCACGCTTACTTTTAGCTCAATTTTGACCTAATTTCGTTCATCGACAAGAAGTCATTGAAGGTTTGTGAAGTTAGCTAGGATGCTTGAAAAATCCTAGTACTAAAAACTTGGGTATTACGTATAAGAAACCGTGGTCCAGTTCGTGTGATAATTGGGGTGGTTGGATTTTTTTTTAACTGTGGTAGATGTCATAGGATCGAGGTGCTTGAGAGTTAACACGGTCATTGGAAGTACAAGGTACATCAAGGACCTCATAAAAATGAAAATTGCACCCAAGTCCATGCATTTAGCACAAGGACCCTGCAACTGAGCAATGAAGTGTGTGTTTTGAGGTTTGTGCATACTAGTGCTCATCGTGCTAAATACTATCAGTAGAATCTTTGTAGATGCTACGAATAGAAAAGAAGATCCAACAGTTAGCAATGTTTGGATTTGCCGGTCTTGATCCAACGGTCAATGTTCGAAGTTATCCATACACTATACAGTGGTATGGTATGGTATTGTAAGAGATAAGAAAAGATAAAGATAAGATAAGAAGTACTGTGAATGGCCGATCTTTTGAGTAATCTTCCTCCCGATGTTTGGGAAGCAAGTGAAAATTTCAAAAATCGGAAAATTTTGAATTTTTTTTGCCGCCAAGGACGAAAGTGGTTTCCTTCCTATGTACTCCTCGTCCCTAATCCACATCAACACGGCTGCCGAACACGCCAGAGACACAGAGCCGCGGTACCAAGGCACACGTGCGCAACACCACGATGTGTACGAGGGAGAGATCAGTTGGGCCGGTGCGCGAGGGGAAAGGGTATGAGAGAGGGAGGATGCACTACAAGAAAATTTTCCTTCCGCAATGACTTGTCCCGCCGGTGGTCGTAGAAGGGCGTCTTCTACGACAAAATTCTCGGTTTGGTGGTGGCCGATGGAAAAGTTTTTTTTCCAGTTTCGCGGCCCTCTACTATGATGGAACTACTAAAAACATGGAGGAAGCTTGGCTGGCGCGTGGCAGAAGCAAGATTTTCATTTCCTCGCATGATGTTGACTCGCCGAAGTATTTTGAGGCACGTGGGTCCCAGACGTTAGTGTCTCTAGCAGACCATACTTTTCGGTCGTGCCTCCCTGATTTGAACTCGATAAGGTTGCTCAATGTGTCTGCCGTTTGCTAGGTCCCACATGCCAGCCTCTCATTAGAAGGATCATGTGTATGATGGAATTTTTTTCCTTCGCTCAGCGCTACCCTGTTTCGGAGTTGATAGCGTTGCTCAATGCATCTACCGTTTAATCAACCTCTTGGGACCCACATGTCATCCTCTCATTAGAAGAAACGTGTGTATAATGGAATTTTTTCCCTTGGCTATTGCCTCCCTGATTTCAACTTGATAACGTTGCTGGATCTATCTGTCGTCTAGTCACGCTGCTGGATCCTCCATGTCTGCCTCACATTATAAGAATCGTGTGTATGATGGAAAAAATTTCTTCGCTCGCGCTGACATGTTCCGAACTTGATAACGTTGCTCGATGCATCTACCGTTTAATCAAACTCCTGGACCCCACATGTCATCCTCTCATTAGAAGCAACGTGTGTATGATAGAATTTTTCCCTCAGTCGCACCTCTATGTTCCGAACTTGATAGTGTTTCTCGCTGCATCTACCGTTTAATCATGATGCAAGGCCCCACATGTTATCCACTCATTAGAAGAAACATGTGTATGATGGAACTTTTGCTCTCGGTCACGCCTCCATGTTTCGAACTTGATAGCGTTGCTCGATGCATCAGCCGTTTTTCTAGGCTGCTAGGTCCCCCATGTGAGCCTCTCATTAGAAGAAACATGTGCATGCTGGACTTTTTTCTCGCTCGTGTCGCCATGTTTCGAACTTGGCAACATCGCTTGAGGCAGAACCTGTATAAGGTCACGCTACTAGGTCCCACATGTCGGTCTCTCTATAAATCATACCTACGTATGATGGGCTTTTTTCAGCCGTGTCTACTGTTTTGACCTTGGCAACGTTGCTCGATGTGGCAGTCACGTATGGTCTTGCTGCTGAGGCCCCCATGTTAGCCTCTCTGGTATGTTCTGACTTGTGGGTCCGAGATGCAGCCTCATCTGTTCTGACGGGTGTGTCCCCGTTGCCAGCCTCTCTGTACAAGTATTTAACTTTTTTTAAACCCAACCATTAAACTCGAGGGATGCTGCAGGATGGTGGGTCCGTGATGTCAGCCTCTCTATAATGCGATATTAAGAAGTATACACTTTCTCAAAAAAAGTAAACCCAAGATATATATAAATATGTACGCACATGGGATTCAAACTAAAGACCTTCAAATCAAATCAAATAGACATAAACTGAGTGTTTTGCCACTACACCAAAGATACAAATAGAAATTGAATCATTAAACATGTATTATTTCTACAACTATGTATCAGTCTTCTAAAACATATTTTGTGTGTCCATGTTATCTCTCTTAAAATAAAAGAGCAGTGCTACTGGAACCTCGATTTATAAAAAGCCACATAATGGATTAGTTTCTTAAAAACATGGGTAGGCAGAGTTTTTGTTAGAGGTGGGGGCAATGCCAAAAAGGTCAAATTAAAAAGTTTTTGGGCTATGGTCAATGGGCTCCTATCTCAAATTTCACTGGGTTGTGGCTCGCTAGATTCAAACACATACCTCATCGAGGGAGGAAAAAAAGCAATAATTCCTTTGACAGATATTTATGTAAAAATATCTAATCAACACACACCACATGCGCCAAAACAGGGCTGGTATCCAATGACTTCACTTGGTGAAATCACGATGTATATCTTTACCCTCTCATCTCTGTCCAAAATGTATCCAACAGTTCCGATGACACAAAATTTAATACCATTTGAAAGATTAAGGAGTACAGAATAATAAGACAAAAATCGACAGATTCCTAGTTCATGTTCAGCAGCACTTGAACAATTCAAAAGCATTTCAAAGTGACTGATTCAGCAATATAGACACTGAAATTCAATAAAATACAGAGAGAGAGACAGTTCTTGTTTCAGCTCTAAAAACCATGCCCCGCGATTAGTTTGCCCTTTTCTCCAAACACACTCGTTCACTGGAACACAATCATTGTCATAATATTTGGTCATATAGGGAACTGTCATATAGATATAGATATACCATACCAGTACGTACTAGTCATAGATCCAATCCAGCAAAAGGTTATCATAGTTTTACCACCCATATATGATCAGTGGAGATAAGATAATCACATAATTAATTACAATATCATGCGGCCAAAGAGCTAGACAGGTAGGAAGTTCATGAACAACATGCGGCATTCAGGGCAGCCAGATACATCGACCTTGACCATTCTTCCAATAGTAAGTTTGGCTGCTTTCCGGAACTTGATCCACTTAGAAGTAGCTGCCAAGCGCCCATCAATCGAGTTAATGGCATAGCGTCCCTCGATTTGCAATTCTTCGCTCTGCATCGTGAAGACTATTGTGCCCTTTTGTCGGACCTGGAGTTGCTTTGTGGCACTCTTAGGCAATTTCTGAGTCAAAGCAAGAGATAGACGCATAATTACTAGGAGTAATGCACTGAATCATGTGAAACTTGAGAAGACATTGTGATGACACATGTGTAGGATATGGTCTGACAAGATGCTGCCTGGGTGATGAAGGAGCCAGTGTCGGTGCCTGTGTTGGGGCTGGTGCTGGTGCAGGAGATGGTACCACTAATTGTAGAGCAGCTGGTGCAGGATTTAGAAGGCCCAAAACCGCTATCGGCGCCTGCAGCTTGATGCTAGATTCCTTCTGAGGGGTAGCTAAGCTAACTGCAGGGATGGTAGAGGCCGATAAGAAGTGTACAAGCAAAGTGGTCTCTTATACAACAGTTATTCACAAGATAGTGATCAGAGGATATGATGAGTATACAAGAAAATTAAGTTACTTCCTCCATTCTTTCTCCTTAGGTCAATAGGTGCCAGAGCAGGAACTAGGGCCAGTGCCATTGCGGGTGTCAGCAGCTTGATGCTAGTTACCTTCTGGGGGTAGGTAAGGGGACTACAGGAGTGGTCAGAGAGGCATATAAGATATGTACAAGCAAAATGGTTTCTTGTACCACACTAACTCCTAGACAGAGATGAGAGTATACAAGCGAATTAAGTTACTACCTCTATTCTTTCTCCTACTGAGGTCAACAGGTGTCGTTGTAGGAACTGGGGCTGGTGCCGGTGCCGGTGCCAACAGCTTGATGCTGGCACCCTTCTGGGTGGTACATAAGGGGAAGCGTACTGTAGAAGTGGTCATGGTCATATGCTGAGTAAAGACAATGGTGCAGAATAGTTAGTCACAAGAAAATCATTAGAGGTTGTGATGAGTACATAAGCAAATTGATTAATACTACCTTTGTTTTTGGTCCTTCGGTCAATAGGTGTACGATGGCGTGCAAGTATCTACCCAGTCTTGCTAAAATCGAATGATACCTCGTCCCCCTGCTTCAGACCATTCTCACGGACATACTTGGACCAACCTCGGCCACCCAAATAGGTGGTGGCCATCGTCTAGGAGACATCCACATCATATAGTTGCCGCATGCCTTTAGGGCCCTCGATTTACAGAGTTAGAAACTTGTTGTTTCCGAACATCTTATTTATAATGGGGGAGCAACACAAGGGACAACCTTCATGAGAAAATTGATAGAGAAGTAAGGCGACAACAAAAAAATACCTGATTTCATGGGTACCCTTTGCGAAGGGTGGCCATGCACCATTTTTCTTCCCTCTGCCCTTTCAATCCACAAGCTTGACAAGAGGAGGGTAGCAGAAAGGGCTGAGCAGTTGGTGCGTGGTACTGATTGCAATTAAGTGGAAAGGTTAAATTATGTAAAGAGCACGTAAATCTAATAATATAAGGCAAAACCATTGCTTGTAAAGAAAACATATTTTATTTTTGTGAACTTCTAATGAGCGTAAACATATAGTACTAGCTGATAACAATAACATGGAAAATCATAACATGTGAAATTGTGGATTTCCAAATTATACCCACTTCTGGGTACTATGTTGGCGCTTCCTCGTTATGTAGAGGATGTCCTCTTTTGGTGCAGGCATCAGAAATCTACTACCCTCTATAGTAGTCTCAGCCTCCGCAGCAGCACCTTCAATCTGTATAAATAGCAACAAAGCTCAACAGTTCAATACTATGTAAAGTTTAACCATGTTTTTAGAAAAAAAAGTTATAATATGAATTATATATCCTTGGATACATTATGAAACATATATTCACGTCGTATGTATATAATATCATAGTTCATGATAGGTTTTCACTTTTTTCATAAGTTTGGTCAAAATTTTCTTCGCTTGACTTTTGAAAAAATATATATGTCTAAGCCTTGGGACGGAAGGAGTACACTACATAGTAGTCATATACTGACTGTATGAGGCAGTCTAATAGATCCAGATCTGGATCCACATAAACATAGTGCCAGAAGTAATAAAATCACACATATGTTTCTGAACATCTGATAAGCATGCATGACACCAAGCGGGTAATACTTAAATCTAACTACACCATGGTAATAAGGGTATTAAGAACAAATACCTTTCTCTTTAAGTTGGGTCCTCCTAGCTGGTCGGTGGCCTTGCGCTTGTTTTGTGAGTAGTGGTACTGGCCGGATCCTGCGGCATGTGGGGGTACCATCCTGTTTGCCGCACCTGTAGCACCGCACGGTAGCAGGTATGTACCACCGTGCTACAGTAAATGAAGAAGATATGGTGTCACATAGGCTTCCACAAAAACAGGATGGAGTCAGAGACAAATTTTAGCACATGGATACATCCAGGTTGTAGCCAACCACTTTCAGCACTGGAAAGAATGGAAGAACGCGACAAATATCCTGCTACATTACCTTTTTAGGCAAGTTTTAAGGAACTGACGGGACCATCCCTATCCGTAGTGGCCATGCGCACCACTGACCCATAGTTCTCCATACAACATCTGACGCAAAATCCATTGCACATTACGAGTAGCAACTAAAGGTTACAGAAGTGAAGAACACTGAAATCGAACCTGACCAAATGCCCCAATCAGAACAGTCATGACCATGCCCTGATCCCGAATCCATACGAATTCAGTACCACCTCCCCCCACCCCCACCCCCCATCCCCAACACCACCCCCACCCCACCCAAATGACCCAATCGATCAGAGAAGAGGAAAAATATCCTGATTAGGTGATTCCGAGGTGCGCAATAAGCAAGAACTCCACAAGCAAAGCATACCGAATACTACTACTCCTAGTACTAATAATACCCCCCAATGGCCCAATCGGAAGCAAA
This sequence comes from Avena eriantha, assembly GCA_910589775.1. NCBI lineage: Eukaryota > Viridiplantae > Streptophyta > Magnoliopsida > Poales > Poaceae > Avena > Avena eriantha. The sequence goes on along the minus strand of OU342740.1, from coordinate 107,805,080 downwards.
TTAAGCAAAGTCAGATTTCGAGGTGAGCAAATACACCCACCTATTTCAACAAGAACTCCCCAATCGGAGGTTGCACCAGTTCCAATAGTTGCTTGCTGGATGGCAGCTAGCTAGTGATGGTTTTTTGTCTTGTCGTCGGTAGAAAGGAATGGGCAGGGGAGTAGTAGTACTAGTAGTAGTAGGGCTAGGCAGTACACTTTTTCTATAATAAGTATTTTTAAGTGGCAGTGGTGGGAACATTTTGCTGGGAGAGAATCCCGATTTTTTTATCCTAGCTATCATGTGGTGGCCTACAGCTATTTCAAGTGGGACCCACGTCAGGGCTGAGTTAAAGCGGGTCCCACATCAAGTGGGTGAGATAATTGACCGAGCCAACCTCCTTCTTCCCTTGGTACTAGTACTAGTTCTCTCGGGTTCCTCTCCAAGGACAGAGAAAATCGCCCCTCTTCGAATCAAATTGATCCCAGCTTATTATACTTTTGCTGATTCGTCTTACGGAGCAGTGGACAAGACGACGGTAGTTGCAGCATAGGGCACCAGCGCTAGGGCCTCAAAAAAGCTTAAGAACCGATAAAATGATAAGCTCGTATTTCAGACTAGAAACACACACAAACACACATATACTATATACTAATATACATAATAGATTCCGATTACAGTTCTGCTAACAAAGGCCTAGAAATCATAATAAAGTAGCTCCATATTACAGAACTACTACGTACGATAGTAGAGAACAAATCATGGGATAGCTCTACACCCCAAGAGTTTTGCAGCTCGGCTAGTGCTCATGAGACTACCTAGACGACACCAAAAGTACACCCCTAATGATCAGCAGCACTGCATCAAATCCATCCAGAAGCAGTGTACCCGATCCACAGCCTCAAGTGCAGGCTCATCAATGAACATGTCATCATCATTACAATCAAAGTCCTCTTTGGTCGTTTGCTTTTATGATTAGTAGATTAACATATACGTTTATAGAGAAACATCAAAGACACACAACATGAACATTTGTTGTTCTACAGATATACCTTGTCATCTAGCATAGCGGTAGTACTAGAAATGAAACATGTTTCATGCAGCTTGCGCTTTTTTTCTCCTCTCCCTTCTCCAAGTTGATCTAGATGCTCAGGAGCTGCCTCTGTTAGTTGATCTAGTTGATCAACATCTGCTTCCCCTACTTGATCTTGATGATAAAGATGTGCTTCCCCCGGTTCATATGGAGGATCATATGGTTCACCATGAAATACCCATCTAACATATGTTCTTAGCATCCCAAATGTAAAAATATGGTCTTCCTCCATACTTTGAGGCAGCACACTACGATTCACACACAACCGGTAGGGGCAATGTACTTTTGAGTTATCGCAATGAGCTATAACAAATCCCATAAATCATAGAACATCAAGGATATGTTTAGCGCTGCCTAATGGAGAAATCTCTATCCAAATCTGCCCATCTATTTAATTATGACATACAAGGTTGCTTATTATTAAAAGAAAGGCAGGAAATATATAGATGGAGTAAAAAAACTATATATGCATATGCGTTTAAGCAAACATATTGATACTAAAAATTGCCGTGGATATTTAGGAACACAGATCCAGCGCAGAATAAACTATGACCATGCAGATTGAGGACAAATTAAACTACGTATTTGAGGAAGCAGATCGGGTGAAAGGGAAATAAAATGCCAACTAGATCGAGCTAGAGATAGAAGGACTACCATGGGATCGACGTGCCCATCGGTGCGTCTCAAGAAGACCGACGGGTAGGGAAAGCTTCTTCGCGCACGGTGGTGATGAGGAGCAACCGTAAGCGCGTATGTTTTGTGTGGAAGGGGGTGAGGGCATAGGTGGCGGAGGGTGGAAGTTAATACACAGAACGAATGGGTGCATAGGGATAACTTTGGAAATTCTGACCTACCATACTTTGGGCACCACCATATACGTGGCCCACCTGCCAGTCACCATAGAACAAAATTGATCCAAAACTTATCAAAATACAAGTTTATGTTTTACCATGGAAACAAATGCACATAGCATTGCACTTTGCGAACGAATGGCTTTATTTCAACATATATTTAATTTCAGCATCTTCGGCTATGAAGCTTGGAAACTCATGAAAGTAGGGTATTATCCATCAAATCTAGAATCTCCTTTGTAAACAATTGCTTGAAATGCCAAGATGCACCGATCTACCAAATATGGACACGTTTGTAAGCTTGGTTAGCGAAGATGCTTCAATGTACGGAGTAGTACAAAACAAGAAAAAGGTACAGAAACTATGGCTATGACCTTGCTCCTCTTGTTTGAAAGCCTTGAATTAATGTTCATTAATTTCGGCTGATGTCTATAAACTCATGAAATGCTGGAAAGCATACAGGCCCGTGGGTCTATCTGACGGGGATAGCATTCCAAGTGGGAGTAGCGTACCTTAGAAGCTTCAACTTCAAAATTTCGACAGTGTGCCAAAATATCCCGCCCACCCATTCAAACATGTCGCCCATCCATTCAAAATTCTAGGCCCAAAAATTATATTATTTCACAAATTCAGCCTGGAAGTTTGAAAGGGCGTTATACATTGTGTGAAAAAGGTGGCGGTGGCATTTTGAGCCATCATCTTTGTAGTTGCTTCCCAACAAAACACATTTTTGTAACATGGAAATTCGAAAACAAACTTTCAAATTTGGAACCAGACATATTGGTTGATTTGTAAAGATGCACCGATCTACCAAATATGGACACGTCATCATAAAATATTTCCATGACCTTGGTCACCTTCTTTTTGGATGATGGTCATCTTCTTGAAAGCCTTAAATTGTTCAATTTTTTTTGAAAATGCCTAGAAACTCGTTTAAATGCTGGGAAGCAACCCTCGCTGGCGTGTGGGCCTAGACAGTGACAGCGCGTCTGAGAGGCGCCACGCCGGATTAGCGTATGCTAGAAGCTTCGATGTCAAAATTTGGTACGGCGCCCAAACATTGAACCCATTCATTCAAATATCATGCGCATCCATTCAAACATGCTTCACCTCTTTCTAGAATGTAAAATTCCTCTTCTATCCCTGCTCCAGAAACAAGGATCCGAGGGAGCACTGCAATAACAGAGGGATATAGGTCATAAATTTGCGTTCTCCCTAGTGCATCACCCCATCGATGTTTCCTAGCCCTTCTTCAATATTTACCTTCTCGACATATACAGACTTTTCGGACCCACTATGCAAGTGACCCACATGTCAGTGACCAGAATTATGGGAAGTAGAGATTCCCATTGCTTGTTGTTCAAAATTCGAACATTTTTCGCTAAACCGAGATAAAATCGTTAAAATCATCCAACATGGCTTATACTATCATTCCACTATGTCAGAGTAAAAGCTAAAAAAACAAAGCCAAAAACACGTTCGTAGCTTTATAAGCCAAAAATCAAAAGCTAGAATTAGAGCCCAACCAAACAACGCCTAAATCTCAAGGAACTCTTGGTGTTTCTCCCTTGTTTTAGTACTTGGGTACCTTCAATTTTATTTAACAAAAAATATGACCAAGAAGGGTATCATCAACTTGTAGATCAATTTTTGAGATACTTTCATTAAATTGCGGTAGCACTATTTTGTTCTACGAATATATAACCATAAAGTTTGAAAATATTATTGAGAATTCACGGAATCCTAAACAATAAAATCTAAACCCCTAAACCCTGACCAAGTAGGTATCTTGCAACTATAGATAAAAATTTGAGATACTTTCATTAAATTGGGTAACACCATTCTATTCCATGAATATAAGCATAAAGATTGAACATTATGAAAATGCATGAAACCCTAATCCCTAGCTAAACCCCTAAAACCCAAATAAACCCTAAACCCCTATACACCAAAACCTGACCAAGCACGTAGCATGCCCTTATAGATCAAAATTTGAGATACTTTCGTTAAATTGGGTAACGCCATTCTATTTGACAAATATAAGCATAAATCCTGAGCATTATCAAAGATTCCCTAAACCCTAAACCCTTAGCCCAAAAACCCTAACCAAGCAGGTGGCATGCACTAATATATCAAAATGTGAGATACTTTCATTAAATCAGGTAATGCCATTCTATTAGAAGAATATAAGCATAAATCCTGAGCATTACCAAAAATTCTCTAAACCGTAAACCAGAAACAATCCATAAAACTAAATTGTAAAACCCTAAACCCTCGACCAATAAACCCTAACCAAGCAGTTACCGTGCACTTATATATCAAAATTTGAGATACTTTCATTAAATTGCGGTAACGTCATTCTATTCCACGAATATAAGCATAAAGCTTGAACATTATTTAAAATTCAAACCCCAAAACTTAAACACCAAACCCTAAATCCTGACCAAACACGTAGCATGCACTTATAGATCAAAAATTGATACCTTTTCATTAAACTGGTAACTCCATTCTATTCGATGAATATAAGCATAAATCTTAAGCATTATCAAAAATACCCTAAGACCTTAACAACCACTAAAACCGAAACCTAAAACCCCAAACCCTCAACCCATAAACCCTAACCAAGCAGGTATCATGCTCTTATAGATCAAATTTTGAGATACTTTCAATGAGTTAGGTAACGCCATATTCTATTCGACGAATATAAGCATAAAGCTTGAATATTGTTAAAAAATCGCTAAACCCCCTAAACCCTATTTCAGTCCATAAAACCTAGACCGTAAAACCCTAAAACCCTAAACCCTCTACCCATATAAACCCTAACCAAGCAGGTAACGTGGACTTATAGATAAAAATCTGCGATTCATTCATCAAATTGTGGTGATGCCATTCTATTCCATGAATATAAAAGTTTGAACATTATTGAAAATGCCCTAAACCCTAAACCCTAACCCTAAAACCCTAAACCCTCGACCCATATAAACCATAACGAAGCAGGTATCGTGGACTTATAGATCGAAATCTGCGATTCATTCATTAAATTGCGGTGACGCCATTCTATTCCACGAATATAAAAGTTGGAACATTACTGAAAATGCCCTTTACCCTAAACCCTAAAACCCTAAACTCTCAACCCTGCCTAAACGACCTTGGCAAATGAGGTATCACATGCACATGTGGATCAAAATTTCAGATAAACTTTCCTCAAATTGTGCTAACGCCATTCAGTTCCACGAATATAAGAATATAAAGCATCTTGAAAATTATCAAAAATTCCCAAAAAACCTAAACCCTAAACACATATACCCTCAAAACCATAAACCCTAAACCCTCATCCCCTTACCAACTAGGTATGATGCACTTATAGATCAAAATCCGAGATACTTTCATTAAATTGCGATAACACCAGTCTATTCCACAAATATATATAAGCATATATATATATAAAGCTTGAACATTATTATTAAAAATTTATAAACCCTAAAACCTAGAAAACCATAAAGCCTAAAACCCTAACCCCTAAATACCAACCTTAAACTCCTAAGCCCTAAACCCTAAAATCCTAAATCATATACCTTAAACCCTATTCCCCTAAACCCTCAACCCAAAAATTACGAACCCTTAACCCCAGGCTATATATATCTTGTGTGGAAACTAGGGCAGTGGGATTTTGAGCCATACTTATTAGTAGTTTCTTCACGACAAAAGCCATTGTCGTCTAATGGCCCAAAATATATCGAGCTCGTTGGGGAACCCCAAGAGGAAGGTATGATGAGCACATCAGCAAGTTTTCCCTCAGTACGAAACCAAGGTTATCAATCCAGTAGGAGCAAGGAAACACCCCAAAGGTGTTGCTAGCTGAACGTTGGCAGGGCGCACTACCGGTACCAGCAGCAACGTGGAGACCTGCACAACACAACCACAAAACTTTGCCCCCAACTTGCGATGAGGTTGTCAATCTCACCGGCTTTGTTGAAAACAAAGGATTGAACGTATCGAATGGATCGGGGTCCATAGTTCACTAGAGGTGGCTATCCTTAAGATAGATAACATGTTGGGTGAACAAATTACAGCGGGGCAATTGAGAAACATTGAGAAACCATACAAGCATTTACTACTCATCTTGACTCCTTTGAGATTCGATTGGGCATTACAACATTATACATAGACTGCCATCCAACTGCATCTATGAATAATAATCCACCTTCAGGTTATCATCCGAACCCCCTCCCGTATTAAGTTGCAAGCAACTTGCATTAAGAATTGCGTGTAATTTGAACAATACGATTGTTCTATGAACAAAGGATTGTTGTTTTCTCCCTAGTAAAGAGATTGGTTATGAGGGACTCCCCTTGTGAAGATGTCCTTGACTCCCCGACAACGGCGCCAGAAAACATGCTTGATGGCCCAAAATATATCGATCTCGTTGGGGAACCCCAAGAGGAAGGTATGATGAGCACAACAATAAGTTTTCCCTCAGTACGAAACCAACGTTATCAATCCAATAGGATCAAGGAAACACCCAAAAGGTGTTGCTAGCTGGACGTTGGTAGGGCGCACTACCGGTGCCAGCACCAACGTGGAGACATGCACAACACAACCACAGAACTTTGCCCCCAACTTGCGATGAGGTTGTCAATCTCACCGGTTTTGCTGAAACAAAGGATTAAACGTATCAAATGGAAGGAAGTAATAGTTTGTAGAAAATAAACACAAAGCAGTAAACGGTTGATTGTAGATTGATTGTAAAAGAAAGGACCGGGGTCCATAGTTCACTAGAGGTGGCTCTCCTTAAGATAGATAACATGTTGGGTGAACAAATTACAGCGAGGCAATTGACAAACATCGAGAAAGCATACAAGCATATACTACTCATCTTGACTCCTTTGAGATTCGATTGGGCATTACAACATTATACATAGACCTCCATCCAACTTCATCTATGACTAATAATCCACCTTCAGGTTATCATCCGAACCCCCTCTAGTATTAAGTTGCAAGCAACGAATAATTGCATTACGAATTGCGTCTAATGTAAACAATATGATTGTTCTATGAACAAAGGATTGTTGTTTTCTCCCTAGTAGCAACAACACATCTAGTACCTTAGAGATTTATGTCACTTCCCAGATAACCAGAGGCATGAACCCACTGATGTCTACGCACTTCTATTCTTGTAGACAGTTGTTGGGCCTCAAAGTGCAGAGGTTTGTAGAACAGCAGCAAGTTTTCCCTTAAGTGGATCACCCAAGGTTTATCGAACTCAGGGAGGAAGTGGTCAAAGGTATTCCCTCTCAAGCAATCCTGCAATCAAGATACAAGAAGACTCTTGTGTCCCCAACATACCCAATACACTTGTCAGGCGTATAAGTGCACTAGTTCGACGAAGAGATAGTGAAATACAAGTGGTATAGATAATTATAAGTGGTAACGGTGCGAGAAAATAACTTGATGGCGTGGAAGAGACTAAAGGCAAACTGAAATAAAGATGGAAGCAGGCAAACATGTAACAGATCTAATTGCAAATGGTGTTTCAGTGCTAAGAAACAAGGCCTAGGGATCATACTTTCGCTAGTGAACACTCTCATATAAATATCTTCTCTTTATGATACTACTCTTAACTACTCTCCGGTTGGACACTCTAATTGATGGTAGGGCTATAACAGCACACCTCAAAGTAAGCCTTTCCCATCTAGAAAACTCCACACTGTCACCTTGAGTACTAGATGAGTCCAACAAACACCACAATTTCATAAAGACATCCAACTCCAAATATAACACATAACAAGTATTTTTAATCTCTAGCCTATGTGCCACCATGGTGAGCACGCCGTCACTTTCACACACATGGGGAGAGCAGAGATTCAATAAAGCACATGAGTAGCAAGGTAGATCTACTTGATTACAAAGCTCATGATCCCAATATGATCATGCATAGATAGAGATATGAACACATAGCTACTGGTAGAACCCTTAGCCTCGAGGAAGAACTACTCCCTCCTCATCATGGGAATCAGCAATGGTGATGGAGATGGTGGTGGAGATCGATGGAGATGGCTCCGGGGGCACTTCCCCGTCTCGGCAGGGTGCCGGAACAGAGACTTTCTGTCCCCTGAATCTCCCCTTCGGTGGCGGCGGCGCTGCGGAACTTTTCGTGGCTGGAGGCTTGATTTTTTAGGGTTTTCGCATCGGGGGGCTTCTTATAGGCGAAGAGGCAAGGTCGGTGGGCGGCCAGGGGGCCCACACCACCTGGTGGCGCGGCCAGGGCTAGCCCGCGCCACCACATGGTGTGGCCGCCCTGTGTCCCCTCTCCGTCTCGTCTTCTGGCTCCGCGAGTCTTCCGGGAAAATATCAACTTTCGCTTTTGTCTGGTCCAATTCCGAGAATATTGATTTTCTGACTTTCCTGGAACCAAAAACAGGCAACTGGGACTCTGGCATCTTGTTAATAGGTTAGTCCAAGAAATCATATGAAAAGTACTCCAAACTGTGGACAAAACATAAGAAAGTAGATAAAACCAAGCATGGAACATCAAAAAAATATAGATACATTTGCAATGTATCAACATCCCCAAGCTTAACTCCTGCTCGTCCTCGAGTAGGTAAGTGATAAAAAGAAAGAATAATTTTGGAGGTGACATGCACCATCAAAGACTTGATCAAAGTATTTGGAAAACATTCAAAGCTGGGATCATAGTACCTCAATCATAACATGGAAGAAAAAGTTCTAGCAATAAGCAAAGAAACCATGATGCAACATGAAAAGGCACAAACAAAAGATTCATGAATAACAATGCTTTGCAAGGCGTTTGTTTGTTTCACATAAAGAAAACATAGCATAATAGTAATCAGCTTGTCCCTCAATAGAGTAGCAAATATAAATGCATAGGACACCTTCAAAGTTCATAAGAGTGACTAGATATAATAGTTTAAAACAAGAAATAACAAGTTATGCATCAATCAACTAGTCTTGGGACAATATAGATAGAAATAAGAATGGCCACTATGCTCTCAAAGTGAGTGCATAAAGGTAGAAGGTGGAGACTCAATATAATGGTAGAAGAAAGGCCTTTGTAAAAGGAAGTAGGGATTCAAGTCTCATAAAGAGCTTCTAAAAATTATGGTACTTATAGCTTTCAGCTCTCATTGCCCCTATCATAAGCATCTTGAAGATATTAAGGTTAAAGTGAACAAACTATGGTGTACATGCTTGACGAAGTATAAGTTAGAAATCTCATGTCCCTTGTATACGAGGGCCGCTCCTCATGCTACTCAAGTTTAGTCACCGGTAAGTTCTTTTCATCGTAAGTACATGTGTATCATAGAGAACCGCCAACGGGGTACCCCTTGCCCGATGATACGGAAGAATCCCCATATCAAAATGACAAGGCAAGCAGACAACGAGCATCTCAGCATTCTTCTTATTTACCATGGGAATATGGTGCTTTTTTCTCTCTTTCCTCTTTTCATAGTATCTTTTTTTTTCTTTTTCTCTTTTTTCTCAATATAGTACTCTTTTTTTATAAGAAGAATGCTTCATAGATAGCTCATTATGGTTACGCTGCAGGTTTCCACCATGTCAACATGGATTAGACCAGCGGCCCAGGCGTTTCTCTAACACATATACATAACTCCATGGACTTACAAGCTCCCCTTTCATTTCACACCGACGACATCCATATACAAAAGAGCATGATATCAACTAGGTACAAGTACCAAGTGCAATGTTGAAAGCGTTCCCCATGAAAGCATGGTTCACCTAATTCCCAACAGATAAGTGCAAGCATATACAACATAGACGACACAATGGTTCAAGTTTATTAAGGGCAAGAAAAGTAAAGTGTGCCATCAAGTTCGTGAGAGCTTTAATCACTAGTTTTCTCATAACAAGTTTAATTTGGAAGGTAAACAAAAGCATGAATATACTTGGAATAGCATAAGCTAATAGGTAGGTATGGTGGACTCTTTGGAATAACTTGGTTTATGGAGTTGGATGCATGAGTGGAACTCATACTTTATTGTGGAGGCTAGCAAAAGACTGGGAGCGACAAACTAAGAGAGCAATAATGGCCATAATCATGCAGAGCGACAAAACATCAAAGCATAAAGAGATACTACAAGTTGAAAACTAAAGGATCATAAAGGCTATGGTGACTTGAGATAGTCATAACATGGTGTGAGCATGCGCCAAGTCAACCCAAATAAAGCATCAAAGGAGAATACAACTATACTATGCTTTAATATGCTAAAACAACGCATGATTCATCCAAGCCGCATTAAGAAATCTCAATTGTTTATAACAAGTCATGCTACAACAAATAATACTAATCATAAAGCCAAAACAATATCAAGCATGGCATGACAAAGCATAGACCACAGTCAAAAACAAGCTCTTTTTACCACATAAGTATGAACTTTCCTACTCTTTTCCAATCCAAACCAAACCATTTGAAAACCAATGCATGAAAGAGGGGGTCCAACCAATTTATTCAGAAAACCAAGCAAACAAAAAACCAAAACAAAAATGAAAAAGAAGACGCTCCAAGAACAACACAATTATGCATGAAACAATAAAAATAAAGCGTTTGGAAGGAACCTGGGATTTTTATTGATGAAGAAGGAGATGCCTTGGGCATCCCCAAGCTTTGAAGCTTGTACTTCTTGGATATTTCTTGGGTTGAAATGTGTGGCATCCTCAAGCTTGAGCTTTAGTCCATCCTTCATCTCATTACTCATTCCTTCCATACACCTGAAATTTTTCCTTCATACAAAACTTCACACAATCTTTATTAGCAACATTAGTGCACTCAAGATAATGAGTCTTTAGGTTCATTTATAAAACCAATAAACTTCCATTAGAACACTAGATACTGTAGTACTTCCCTCAAAAAGCTCAATTCCCCAAAAGAACTCAAAAAGGAACGAACAAGAAGCAAATGCAGAAAATGGCAGAAATCTGTCAAAACAGACCAGCAGGTAAAGACGAATTTTTTCGAAGACCTTTTGTTGCTCAAATCAAAACGTGTTGAACTAACGAAAGTTAGATAACAACCTGGGACAGAAGCACAAAAATTCACGCCTCAAAAGGACGTACAGATTTTTTACATGAATTTTTACGGTGAAGCACAGAAATCTGTTTCGGGACAGCAACTTTCCCAATCATTACTTCTCTCTCATTAGAGGTTACTCTTGGCACAAAAAGCAAATAAAAGGATAAGGAGAGGATATTACAGAGGTAATAACTTCCAAGACTCATCTAAAACTTTTGGGTTATCTCTCAATAAGTACTTTTCTTTAACGCCTTTAAGTTAGGCTTGATAGTTTGAGAAGATGCTCACATAAGAAATATGAACTGAAGTAAAACAGAGCATCAAGAAGCAAATTAAAAGCACATTTAAGTCTAACCCACTTCCTATGCATAGGAATCTTGTAAAGAAACAAGTCATGGAAGCACAAAGCAATAAGCATAGGAAAGCAAAACAAGTGCAAAATTCAAGACTTTCAACATGAAGAGGGGAAACTTAATATTGTTGAGACACATAAAACAATGTTTCCCTCTCTCATAATAACTTTCAGTAGCATCATGAATAAAAGTAACAATATAACTATCACAAGAAACATTCTTATCATGAGCCACATGCATAAAAGAATTAATACTCCCCACATAAACATAGTCATTCTTATTGATTGTAGTGGGAGCAAATTCAACAAAATAGCTATCATTATTATTTTCATCACCATAATCATCAAATATAGGAGGCATAGTGTAATCATAATTAATTTCCTCCTCAATAGTAGGTGGACTGAAAATATCATACTCTTCATTGTAATCATCGTATATTGGAGGCCTAGTATCATCAAAGTAAATTTTCTCCTCTATTCTTGGGGGACTAAAAAGATCATTTTCATAAAAACTAGCTTCCCCAAGCTTAGCCTTTTCCATAGCATTAGAAATAATGGTATCCAAAGAGTTCATACTAACAACATTGCTATTAGCATGCAAATAAAGTTCCATAGTTTTTTTAATTTTCTCTTCAAACTCTTCATGTCCTAACTCAAGATAAAGACTATAAAGCTCTCTAATTTTTTTATTATTTTCCATTAAGCCTAACTAGTGAAAACAAGAAACAAAAATACAAAATTGCAGAATCTAAAGGAAATAACTTCGAGCACTCACACCGGAGGATGTGAGTACCTTTTACCTTACCTCCCCGGCAACGGCGCCAGAAAATAGGCGTTTGCCGTGGGAGGTTCTTCTTCTTTAATCCTCTGGTGTGAATACCTTTTACCTTACCTCCCCGGCAACGGCGCCAGAAAATATCTTGATCTCTACGCACTTCTATTCTTGTAGACAGTTGTTGGGCCTCCAAGTACAGAGGTTTGAGAACAGCGGCAAGTTTTCCCTTAAGTGGATCACCCAAGGTTTATCGAACTCAGGGAGGAAGTGGTCAAAGGTATTCCCTCTCAAGCAATCCTGCAATCAAGATACAAGAAGTATCTTGTGTCCCCAACACACCCAATACACTTGTCAGGTGTATAGGTGCAGTAGTTCGGCGAAGAGATAGTGAAGTACAAGTGGTATAGATAATTATAAGTGGTAACGGTGCGAGAAAATAACTTGATGGCGTGGAAGAGACTAAAGGAAAACTGAAATAAAGATGGAAGCAGGCAAACATGTAACAGATCTAATTGCAAATGGTGTTTCAGTGCTAAGAAACAAGGCCTAGGGATCATACTTTCGCTAGTGAACACTCTCATATAAATATCTTCTCTTTATGATACTACTCTTAACTACTCTCCGGTTGGACACTCTAATTGATGGTAGGGCTATAACAGCACACCTCAAAGTAAGCCTTTCCCATCTAGAAAACTCCACACTGTCACCTTGAGTACTAGATGAGTCCAACAAACACCACAATTTCATAAAGACATCCAACTCCAAATATAACACATAACAAGTATTTTTAATCTCTAGCCTATGTGCCACCATGGTGAGCACGCCGTCACTTTCACACACATGGGGAGAGCAGAGATTCAATAAAGCACTTGAGTAGCAAGGTAGATCTACTTGATTACAAAGCTCATGATCACAATATGATCATGCATAGATAGAGAGATGAACACATAGCTACCAGTAGAACCCTTAGCCTCGAGGAAGAACTACTCCCTCCTCATCATGGGAATCAGCAATGGTGATGGAGATGGTGGTGGAGATCGATGGAGATGGCTCCGGGGGCACTTCCCCGTCTCGGCAGGGTGCCGGAATAGAGACTTTCTGTCCCATGAATATCCCCTTCGGTGGCGGCGGCGCTGCGGAACTTTTCGTGGCTGGAGGCTTGATTTTTTAGGGTTTTCGCATCGGGGGGCTTCTTATAGGCGAAGAGGCAAGGTCGGTGGGCGGCCAGGTGGCCCACACCACCTGGTGGCGCGGCCAGGGCTAGCCCGCGCCACCACATGGTGTGGCCGCCCTGTGGCCCCTCTCCGTCTCGTCTTCTGGCTCCGTGAGTCTTCCGGGAAAATATCAACTTTCGCTTTTGTCCAGTCCAATTCCGAGAATATTGATTTTCTGACTTTCCTGGAACCAAAAACAGCAAAAACAGGCAACTGGGACTGTGGCATCTTGTTAATAGGTTAGTCCAAGAAATCATATGAAAAGTACTCCAAAGTGTGGACAAAACATAAGAAATTAGATAAAACCAAGCATGGAACATCGAAAATGATAGATACATTTGCAATGTATCACCCACTATCAAGCATAAATACTAACTCTTGGAGTTGCTAGCATCTACTTGGCCAAGATAGCTACTAACAACGGAAAATATTCAAGATCACAAATAACAAAGACATGATAGAATCAATAATCAATCTGAAATAGCATCTCAATATCCATCGGATCCCCGCAAACACAACATGCAGAATTACAAATAGATGATCTTGATCATGAACGGAGCTCACAAGATCTAAACATGATAGCACAAAGGAGGAGAACCAACCATTTAGCTACTCCATGGACCCGTAGTCCAGAGATGAACTATTCACGCATCACACCAGAGGCTTGCATGATGATGAAGAAGGCCTCCAAGGTGAATTCATCTCTCCGACAGGGTGCCAAGAAGAGCTTCAGATCCCTCCCGATCTAGGGACAGAGACGACGGTGGCTACAGACTCTTTCGTGGATTTCTGATCGGGTCCTTAGGGTTTCCATATCAGAGGCTATATATAGGCTGAAGGAGAGGCCGGGGGTTCCTAGGCTGGCCACACCACCCCCTAGAGCGGGCCAAGCCTGGCCACACGGCCAGGTGGTGTGGCCGCCCTCTGTCCCTTCTCCGTCTCGTATTCTGGCTCCAGGTGTCCCCCGGTAAAATAATAAATTTGGCTTTTGTCCCATCCAATTCCGAGAATATTCATTTTCTGACTTTCCTAGAACCAAAAATAGCAGAAAACAGGCAGCTGGCACTGTGCCTCTTATCAATAGGTTAGTCCAAGAAATCATATGAAAAGTACTCCCAAGTGTGGACAAAACATAAGAAAGTAGATAAAACCAAGCATGGAACATCAAAAATTATAGATACATTTGCAATGTATCATCGTCGCTTGAAAAATTGAAAATAACTTCAAATTCAGAAGCTTCCTTTGTAAATAATATTTTAAATGCCAATAATACGGACCAATCTACCAAATACAAACATGTTGTTATAAACTATAGCAAAGATATGGCCATGACCTTGGTCATCTAGTTTGCAAGCCATGCAAATTCATACACGGTATGCCATATACCGTATGACAAAATTAAAGCCTTTATTATCGATTGGAGCTTTTAAAATAACTCCAAATATGGAAGCTATTTTTGTAAACAATGTTGAAATAACAATATGCACCAATCTACCAAACATGGTTACATTATCATAAAGTATGGTAACACATATGGCCTTGACATTGGTCATCTAGTTTTTGAAAGCCATGAATGTTCAAACATGGTACGCCATATTGTGAAACGAGTTTTTCAAGAGTTATCAAATTTTATATATTTTCATGCAAATTAGCCAATGCACACAGTGAGACACCAACAGAGAAACGAATGGTTGCATTTTGTTTTATATTTTTTTCTTTATTTTTTAAAAAAACTGGCCCACATTTGGTGTCATTAATATTCATATCAAAAAATTGAAATCTTGCAAAACTCTTGGTGGTTCTCCAATATTTGACTAATTCCGTACCTTTAAACTATTTTTAAAAACTCAAGAGCAAGCTATATCACACACTTTGTAGATCGCAATAAGACATACTTACTTTCAATTGTCAAAAAGTTATTTAATTTCAGCATCTTCAACTAGCAAGCTTGGAAACTCATGAAATTAGGGAATTATCCATCAAATCTGGAATCTCCTTTGTAAACAATTGCTTTAAATGCCAAGATGCACCGATCTACCAAATATAGACATGTTTATATGCTTGGTTGGAGAAGATGCTTACGGAGTAGTACAAAATATGAAAAAGGGACAGAAGCTATGGCTATGACCTTGCTCCTCTTGTTTAAAAGCCTTGAATTAATGTTCATTAATTTCAGCAGATGTCTATAAACTCATTAAATGCTGGAAAGCATACAGGCCTGTGGGTCTATCTGACGAGGACATCATCCTAAGTGGGAGTAGCATACCTTAGATGCTTCAACTTCAAAATTTCGGTAGAGCGCTGAAACATGCCACCCACCCATTCAATCATCCCGCCGATTCATTCAAACATCCAGCCCCAAAAAAAATTTATTGCACAAATTTTGCTTGGAAGCTTGAAAGGGCGTTATACATTGTGTGAAAAAAGGGGGCGGTGGCATTTTGAGCCATCATCTTAGTAGTTTCTTCACAACAAAACACATTGTTGTTACTTTGAAATTCAAAAACAAACTTCAAATTTGGAACCAGACATATTGGTTGATTTGCATAGATGCACCAATCTACCAAATACGGACACGTCATCTGTTGTGGATATGCTAAATCGGTATCACCATATCACGTCCATATTCCGGCTAACCCGGGTGGCCCATAGTTGGTAGCAAGGCCTATGGCCTGCTAGGCAACCCAGTTAGATGGATCCAGAAGGGATGCCCATGTCGGATAAGGATACATAGCAGTCACCGACATACTCAGAGCCTTAGAGTGCAAGACACGAAAGACTAGTTCATATTAGTGTAGGACTCTTGACCTTGTCCGGCAAGGACCTTTCCCTGTAAACCCTAGGTTCTGGCTCCTTTATAAGCCAGACCTGTGGGAGCCTTTAGGGCATAACCTAGATTGCTACGTACAACGTGCAACACCTCGGACAACGAACCTATCTCTGTAACTCGGCGTATTGCCATTATAGTGATTTATAGCAGGAGTAGAGTTTCGCCACCATTGTGGGACTTGAACCTGGGTAAGTTGTGTTACCTCATACCCGCAAACTCTCCACCTTACCCCATGTATCTAAAAACGCACTGTGAGGACCCCTCCATGCCGTACTCGTCAGCAATACCACGACACTTGGCACCCACCATGGGTCAAGAGGCACTTCGAGCTCTACACCGGGTGAGGTCCAATCTCTTTGCAGGAATCGGTGACACCGTAGCCATCGGACGCATTCTCTTCTCTAGAAATGTCCCGATCGTCCCTCCGGATGAGTTCTAGGTGCCGACAAAGACAAACCCTATGCGCTGCTCCGTGATCTCCTTCAGAGACATACACATCTTCATCGGCGAAACCGACTCGGGTCCTAGATCCCAGGAAGTCGGAAATTTGGGAAGCCCCACACGGATCGCCTATGAGCAGGACACGTTCACGGAAGGATCTGGGCCATATCTCTCCTTGGACTATGGTGGCTCAGATCAGGAAAATGCAAGGCCCACCCAAACCGCCCCTATGCAGGATATAAAGGTGGAAGGACCCCGCAAATCCTCTTGGCTTCCCCGAGCGTTAGAGATGCATGGGTCACACTTTGTCGGTGTCGTCACCATCTTCGATCTGGCCAGATGGGTTCAAAGCGATGGAGAACCTCCTCGCGAATACCTCGCTAGATGGATGAGGGTGAGGGAAACCCTAGAGGGCGACTGTGTTAATGAACTCGTGTACCACTTCGTGGAAGGCTCGCACCCGGAACACTCCTCTGGCATACCCTCCGAAGGCGGCAGGCCGTGGGTCCTCACACCCTTGGTGAGATGGTCACAATCGTCAAACAATACGCGGATGGCAATGAGGAGGCCGAGGCTACGATCGTCGTCATGGTCGAAGGAGGAAACAATAACAACGGCCCGCCTCCACCACCCTCTACATCCGCCATCACCAACACCGAAGCCAACTCTGACTTCGTCCTTGACGCATTATACGCCGACATCAATATGGATGGCAGCGGCTTAGACGCTAACTTCGAGGAATACGATGTTGTTATGAGGGATCGAGTAGGAGATCAAGAAGGAGGAGCATGCCGAGAAGACCAACACATCCTACTAGGTGCTAGTCGCCATTGGGAGCATGATGGAAGAAGACTGATAGGAACCGGAATGTGACAGAGCTCCGCCCACGCCAGCGGTAACCAGAGCAGCAACAACCAAGAAATCTGCCGAGCCTCTGGCTCCGACCAAGGCCTTGTCCCCTCCAATTATCCGCCCGCAACTGACACAGGAACTCACCCCAGCCCCCAGTACTGCCAGGCAGTCAAACCAGCCGCCAATGCCACCATCAACGTCTGCAGCTGGCAACCCATTGGTTACTCCTGCCGACAAGGAAATCTATGGTGCAGTCCTTGTTGAGCCAATTACCATCGCCCATATCTGGAGCATATCGGAGCTTTATGAGAAGCGTGCGGAGATCCTAGTGGAGGCCAAATGCATTGCGGAGTAGGGCGCTAAGCTAGACGAAGACATGGCCAAGGCGCAACAATCTATTAAGGCGGCAAGAGCTATGGAGGCTGAATACAAGAAATTGTTGTTGAACCAAAGGCAAAGAAAGCACCATCTCACGTCGTCAAAGATCCCGGCATTCGGCGCAGGTTGGGATATGAGGGATCCAAGCCGGCCAAAGCCACCCCATACATTGATTCAGAGGGGAGCCAACTTCCGCCCTCAACATTGACGTGGCCAAGACCTTCCTGGAACAGGACAGGTCGCCAGAAGCAATTGCTTAGGTGTATGACCTCATCGACAAGGCATGCAAGCAAAAGAAAAAGGCCACCTCGCAGAGGCTTGAGTCCAACCCAGAGCTTTCCCAGTCAACCCTGATCAGTCGCAGAAGGCCAAAATCTCCTCGTGACGAGGGATCCCATATAGGCTCCATAGAGCGAAGATGGAGAGAGGCGCTCAACAGGGCTGGAGCCATACCCATATCCTCCGACCACAGAGAAAAGGCTCGCCCTCGTCGATCACCTCCTCCACCACCATCCCGGCGTCACGAGGAACCATAGCCGTGCCACCGTACAAGCATGACACCGCCTAGGCATCCCCAGGTCGGCATCGTTATACGCAACCAGGGCGAGCAGCACTGGCATGCCGGAGAGCACAGCGGCGTTGATCGACATGGGAGCAGATCCCACAAGGACCTGCCACATCCGACAAGCAACCGCAACAGGCGTGAGGAGTCATAGGAGGGAAAAAACAAGAAGGCTAACCCACCGCCTCCACTGCCATCATCGCCACCTAGAAGCCATCATGGCGGAGGACACGGTGGATCTCATAAACTGCACCGCAACTCTCCTCCCCGTGATGGAAAATGGAAGCAACCAGAGCCGTATGACGCACATTCACGGCTGGACAAGATCCAAAGAAGCTCGAGAGCTGCCATACCTTGGGCCTATTTGGACCAGTAATACGGGCCACAACATACCCCCAGGGTCTCCGGACAGACAAGACCATCAAACCCTAATGTCATCGTCAAGTACCTCCCACTTATGCTCACTGGTACCACCTGACAATGGATTGACGACTTGCCGGAGAAGTCAATATGCAATTGGTTGGACATGCATGAAGAATTCACCAAGAACTTTGAGGGTACGTACAAACGTCCCAACACTATCGGAGACCTACAGTGGTGTGTGCAAGAAAAGGATGAAACCTCCCGTGCCTACCTCTCTCGCTGGCTGGATATGAAAAAATCCTGCGCAGGGGGTTCACGAACAAACCGCTATGGCCGCCTTCATCGACGGTCTAGAAAAACGAACTTTGCTCCAACATATGTTAAAGCGCAAGCAAGACAACAATGAGCTCAACCTCAATGCAATGATTGCCATGGCTAGCGAGTTTGCCGCTGCTGATGACGACGCGTGCGGATTGTTGCTGGCAATAGAAATCCCTACCCAGGCCAGGAAGAACAATAATAACAAGTGGAAGAATCTGCCTGAAGAAAAGCAAGCAGCCGACATGGTCGCCGCAGCGTTCACTAGCAGAGGCGGAGGCGGACAGTGTGGACGTGGCCGGGGGCTAGCAATGGCCAGCAGAGGAGTGATTCTACACCCTCAGTGCCCCATGTTCCCCAAACGTATGAAGAGTACCATGATATTCCGTGTTTCATCCACCTTGACGCAAACGGCAAAGCCACCCACACCAACCACCAATGCAAATTTGTCAACGACCTCAAGGAAGACCCTGAGTCCAGCTACAAGTGAAGTCGGAAGAACAAACCCCACGGAAAGGGCAAAGGGAAGAAGAAGGAGAAGATGTCCATGGAATCAAGCGATATGGATGAGGACGTGGAACCCAAATCTTCCGACAAGGGAGAGGATAAAGGGAAAACTCCCTTCGAAAAGAAGGCTTTAGTCTGCCACACCTTCCTTCGCACTCCCACCGTCTGGGCCCTTAGAACCTCTCTAAGGATACTGATGGCTACCCTCCCTCCGGTTCCCCAGTAAATCAGGTGGTCGGAGATTCCAATTACTTGGGATAGGAATGGTCACCTAGACCTCATCCCAACAGAGAACCAGTATGCCATGGTCATTAATCCTTTGATTGATGGCACAGAGTTCACCAAGGGCCTCGTGGACAATGGAAGCAGCATCAACATCATGTACCTAGATACACTGCACAATATGAACTTGACGGAGACACAACTAAGGAAGAGCAACACCGTTTTCCATGGGGTTGTCTCCGACCAACAAGCAAATTACCCCCTTCCGATCGCTTTTGGTGATGGTAACAATTACCCCCAAGAATGCATGACCTTTTAAGTGGTGCCTTTCAAGAGCGTGTACTACATCATCTTTGGATGCGACATATTCCACTCCTTCCTCCCAAGGCCATGCTTTGTCTACAACAAGCTCAAGATACCTGGACCAAACGACATCATCACCGTTGATGTAATCTTCACCAAGGCAAGGGAGTGCGAGCTCAGTGAGGCTGCCTTCGCCGAAGCAGTTCTCTATGGTGAGGAGTTCATGGAGAACCAGAACCAGGTCGATGCCTCGGAGATGCCGGGTTTGAAGAAGCAGATCACTGCTGCCGAACCCGCATTCAAGGCCGCCATCAAGAACAAGCAGGTGGAGCTTGTTGAAGGAGATTCCTCCAAGACCACCGCCATTGGCGCAGACCTGGATCCCCAAATAGGAAAGCGCGCTTGTCAAGTTCCTCTGTGAGAATAGGGACATCTTCGCCTGGCAACCGACCGACATTGAAAGGTGTACCTAGGAAACTTGCCGAGCATAGCTTGAATATTGATCCTAATGCCAAACCGGTGAAACAACCTCCATGACGCTTTGGTGATGAAAGACGAAGACCTATAGGCAAAGAAATAGCTAGGTTACTTAATGATGGCTTTATCCGAGAAGTTATTCACACACGATGGGTGGAAAATCCTGTACTTGTCCCCAAAAAGGGAACCAATGAATTAAGAATGTGCGTTGATTACACCGACTTGAACAAAGCATGTCCAAAGGATTTGTTTCCTTTGCCTCACATTGACCAAGTCATTGACTCGACGGCTGGCTCGAAACTTCTGTGTTTTCTCGATGCCTACTCAGGTTACCACCAAATCCGGATGCGAAAGTCGGACCAGTTGGCCACTTCGTTCACCACACCTACGGCACATATTGCTACATTATGATTCCCTTTGAGTTGAAAAACGCTGGTGCTACTTACCAGCAGACAATGCAACATTGCCTACATGACCAAATAGGTCGCATCATACATGCTTATGTGGACGACATTGCGGTAATGTCAAAGAAATAAAATTATCTTATCACTCACTTGTAGGAAACCTTTGACAGTCTCCGGAAATACAACATGATGTTGAACCCCAAGAAGTGTGTCTTTGGGGTACCTTCGAGCAAACTGTTGGGTTTCATCGGTTCGCATCGTGGAATCAAGGTGAACCCGGGGAAAATCAAGGCCATCCTCGACATAAAATGTCTGACATGCATGAAGGACATACAAAGGCTCACAGGCTGCATAGGAGCAGTAAGCCGGTTCATCAGCTGACTTGGTGAGAAGGCTATGCTGCTCTACAAGTTGCTAAAAAGGTGGACAAATTCATATGGACGGACGAGACTGAAGTAACACTTCAGGAGTTGAAGAGAATACTCTCCTCCCTGCCAATAGTTGTAGCACCGATGTCAAGGGAGCCTATGTTAGTTTACATGGCGGCAACGAACTGAGTCATCAGCATCGTCATCGTGGTGGAGCGCAAGGAACCAACGCACAAATACGGATTTCATCGGCCCGTTTACTATGTAAGCAAGGTCTTGACGGAATCCAAACAGCATTACCCGCACTACCAAAAGATAGCTTATGGAGTTTACCTTGCTTCACGCAAGCTAAGCCATTATTTCCAGGAGCACCCTATCACAGTGGTGAGCAAAGCTCCACTGTCCAACATCATCAACAACAGCGACGCTACAGGGAGAGTGGAAAAGTGGGGCATTATACTTGTCGCCTTTGAAATCACCTACAAGAGACGCGATGCCCTCAAATCACAAGCATTTGAGGATTTTATTACAGATTGGACAGAACTGCCAGAAGACACTCCTGTACCAGAGCCAGAATATTGGGTCATGCACTTTGATGTATCAAAGCTACTCAATGGCTCAGGGGCTGGTGTATTATTGCAATCACCAATAGGAGAAAAGTTGCAATACGTCATGCAGATCCATTTCAATGCTACCAACAAAATGGTGGAGTATGAGGCCGTCATTCACGGACTTTGTGTGGCCAAGGATATTGGCATCAAGCGCATAGTTTGCTTTGGAGATTCTGACTTGGTTACCCAGCAAGTAGCTGGCACCTGGAATGTGTGGAACCCTATGATGGTGGCATATCGGGACGAAGTAGATGAAATAGCCAAGTGCTTTGACGGCTACAAAGTCAAGTACATCAAAAGGGAGGATAATGAGGTGGCAGATCTACTATCAAAGCTTGGATTAGCTCACCGACCAATTCTGCTAGGCGTTTTCCTAGAGTATTTAGGGACCCCATCAGTGAAGGTAGCAGACCCCGACAACCCGGATAGAGTGGACTCATTTGTTAATATGGTAAAAGTGACCTCTCCGGCCTAGACAAAACTATTCATGGACTATCTACAAGACAAAACTTTGCCCACTGACGAAGTCGAAAGCCAGTAAATAGTACACAGAGAAAAAGGCTACATCATCATTGACGGCCAGCAATATAAAAGAAGTACCACAGGAGTTTTCCTTCGATGCATCTCCTAGCAGTAAGGTATTAAAATCCTTAGGGAAATACATCTCGGAGATTGCGGGCATCACGCCGCTCCCCGATCGTTGGTGGCCAACACCTTCCAGCAAGGATTCTACTGGCTAACTACCAAGGCGGACGCCGGCAAATTGGTACAAACTTGCCTTGAGTGTCTGTTTTATGCAAGACAACCAAGTGTTCCAGCTAAAGAACTGCGAACAATACCAATAACTTGGCCGTTTGTAGTCTGGGGGCTAGACATGGTGGGACCTTTGTAGACAGCACCCTGTGGGTGTACACACTTGCTAGTCGCAGTGGATAAGTTCACAAAATGGATTGAAGCTAAACCTATTAGAAAGCTTGATGGGGCAACAACCCTAAAATTTGTCCAGGATCTAGTGCTGAGATTTGGTCTTCCACACAGCATTATCACCAACAATGGCAGAAATTTGTCTCTCGGAGAAGTGGAGGAGTACTGTCATGAAAAAGGCATCCGCCTTGACCTAGAATCTGTGGCACATCCACAGTCAAATGGGCAATTTGATAGAGCCAATGGACTATTTCTGCATGGAATCAAGCCATGGTTAGAAGCACCACTACATAGAGCAGTTGGAGCTTGGGCGGAGGAATTACCATCTGTCTTGTGGAGTTTACGAACAACACCCAATAGATCCGCCGGCTTGACTCCATTCTTCATGGTTTATGGAGAAGAAGTTATCGTTCCATCCGACATCTTCCATGATGCACCAAGAGTCACTGCCTATAAGGAGGATGATGCTGAAGAATCCAGACGCTTATCTGTGGACCTACTCGAGGAAGAGGATGTGCTGGCATGCCAGAGATCTGCCGTCTACCAGCAGAAGCTACGTGGCTACCATAGTCGTCGTGTAAAGCATCGCTTGTTTAAAGAGGGGGATCTGGTGCTTAGACTCAAGCAAGAGAAATCACACAAACTATCCCCGCCTTGGGAAAGACCGTTTGTCATAAGCAAATCATTGCTAAATGGTTCCTATTACCTCATCGATATTCGCGAGTTGAAAGATAGGCCAAAAAATCGCAAGCACAAGCAACATTACTCCGATGATGATTACCCGGAGACAGAACGACCATGGAATATAGCACAGATGCGTCCCTTTTACACTTAGCACATTTATATTATGTAATAAATTTCTTATATGATCAATGAAATAAAGCATTTGGTTCACTCATATTCTCTGAGTCTTTTACCTCCTTTAATTGTTCATTTTTGGATCATATAAACCCTTTATGCACAACTTTGCATTTGCGCTTGTGAAAATTCTGCCTACGGGCGTTAGCTTAAGTTTTCTGGTCTACACGTTTTCTGAAGTTTATATGTGGATTCCGGAGTAGTGACTTCTCGGCACTCAAAGCCGACGATTTTTCTCTTAGATTCTTGATGGTGCTATTAAGAATCATCACCTGAGGGCATAGCTTTGTGTTGCGAGTCTTCCGTCTCACGAAAGGTCAAGCATACGAACTAGAATAATGGATAATCCAGCACTTCCTTAAAAAAGATACACATGCTGGAAACAGATAAGTAGCAGGAAACTGGAGTACATGTTTTTCCGCCTTAACAAAACAAATAAGTCTGCATACACTTCACAGAGATACATTTAATACAAACATTGTTTTTCATGGCTCTGCTGTAGGGGACTTCGTGGTGGCATCATCAGGAGAGCCAGGCCGAGAGAGCTCGTCAAACTCGGAAGGAGATGGGCTAGACTCAGACGAAGCCATGTCTTCATCAAGGATCTCGGCAGGCACGAAGACATGCGCCTTGACCATCTTGGTGATCCTGGTGTCGAAACTGGCGAGGGAATTCCAAATAGCTTTGCTACCAATTTCTTTCCCTTCCTCGTCCAACTTCGGAAAGCCGAAGGTCACCAGATCGATGTCTGCATTGTCGTAGTGTGCCTTGACCAAGGACAATGTCATCCTTGCACCAACCCCGGGCGCAAGAGGCTTTCTAGTCCTTGATTTTCTCGGGGGCTCGGCGCAGGATTTCCGAGTACTTTGCCGCTGAGTCTGCCGCCTTGATGTTTATTCCTAGAGGTTGAGCTATCTCCTTGGCATGGGCAATGGCGGTGCTGACGAAGTTGCCTGCATTCCTTGGGATATGGAGCACCTTCAGCCAAGTTGGCCAAGCCAATGGGAGCTATGGTTCGCATAAGATACAGGGACCATGAGTAAAAACCTCAAATGATTATCCAAAGTACATAATTGACCAAGACGGGGAAAGTTACCTAAGATGCTCGTCTCCACCTGCTTGCATGTCTCTGCCAAGATGTCCCGCTCCTTCTGAACTGTCTTGTACGCCTCAAGGTTCCTCGCATTCTGCTCTTTGGCAGCTTGGTTCTGCTCCTTGAGTTGTGCAAGTTCGTTCTTCAGGCGCTGCATCTCGGCGTCAACAAACTCTTTCAACGCCTTCATCGCCTCATCATGGCCCTTGACAGCATCAGCTAGGTCTTTCTTCAAGATTTTGTTCTCATCGTCGAGCTCTTGGATATGCTTGGATTGCTCGATGATGCTCTTGGCCTTGGCAATAGCTTCTGTAAGACAGAAATCAGAAAGCACTATGAGAAGATGACAAATGGATCCATGAGAAAAAGTAAGAAGCTATTAAAAGAAACAGACTCTGGCTATTTTTTATCTGTTCCTTCAAGATGGCTGTTTTACCCTATTCAAGGTCTAGTTCCTTCCGCAAACCAGCAAACCTCTCATTAGTGGTGATCCTCTGTCTATTCTCATTCTAAAACGAGTAAGCATGCTCAGTTTATCTAGAGCATTTAGTTGGAACTATCTAGTTTCAACTATACGCTCGGGGGCTACAACACAAGATTTTAATCAGCAAGTATGCTACCCTTAGAGCATCTAGCCAGAATTCTTCTAAGATTCCACATAGACGCTCGGCGGCTACACTATCAATTTATACTCTTAGTTCTCCGGAGCACTCAGGCAAATAACTTTTGTTTATCTTCCTAAGAGCTCAGGGGATATAGAGGGATATATTACACAAAGTAAAAGAAGTGAAGTTTAAAAGACTTACAATGGCAATAAGCTTGAGACTCCTGGCCAGGTTATACACGACATCTACCTGTGGAATCAGGTCATCCAGGCATAATGTAGGAGGGCTCGCAGCCAAAGGAGATGTTGAAGCCAGAGGCATGGATGATGCCCTAGCCGCCTATTGTGTTTTCAGAACAGTTGACGGCTCAGAGGCTCCCGCCTTGTCCATTGCCACAAGTACCTCCGCCTCTACCTCTTCCATTACCTACTTCCCTTTCTCGGTGGCATCGTTAGCCAGAACTTCAGCAACTTCAAAAGAAGTGCTCTCCTGTTTCGCCTAACCACTGGGAGCAACGTCCACATCGATAGAGCCTGAGACATTAAAAATTGGATTGACGTCTGTCTCCATGGCGAAGATCTCAGGGATGGCGGGGGCCGAAGGTCTAGTGGGGCCGATAGACGGCTTGGCAGTAGGAGTAGGGGAGCAGTAGCGGGAGAGGGCTTGGGGGCCACATCTCTGGTCAGCATGTCACGTATGTTTTTTGACCCTCCAGCATCTTTGGAGGATCACTTCAAAGTAGCACCGGCTTTCCTCCTAAAACATACAAAGTATAAGTACAAGAGTTGAAAAAAGGTATGAGCTAAAAGTACAAGCCGGAGAATGAATATACTTACTCCAAGGTAGGAGCCTTGGTGAGGGGAATGCTGGTGAATTTCTTCTTCTCCGCCTCTAAGGCGGTGGTTGATTTTTTGGAGACTCCACTCTTCGATTTCTTCTTCTTGGCCTCGGCAGCATCGTTAGAGGTGGAGCTCTTCCGCTTTCACGCTGCCAGAGCTGGCTGATCCTTGCGTCGTCGTTGTAAGATCTCACCATGATAAGGTAAGATCCCTGTGATTACAGTGCTAGTCCCTGGATCGAAATGCTAGCACCCACAGTTTAAGATGAAGTACACAGAAGCAAAGGTCATTATTACATCGCACATCCAAGAGTATAATAGTTCTTACAACTCACTTAGCCCAAGGCTAAGACACAAGTTCACATAACATATAATAATAATAGAGTCCTTAGTCTTCATGTGCCACAGGCAAGCATGTCGAGTGTAGACTCGCAACCCTACTCATCATCAGAGTAACCTGCAACATAATAAGTTACAGCCACAAGGGTCAATACATTTGGAATTGTATTGGCAAGTGATACCAAAGATACTTAGTATAATCCAACAACTACATGAATATATGGCTAAGTGGGGTTATGGCTGGCTTTGCTAAAATAGTTTAACTTATATTTTTTGAAGAAGTTTTCCATTCAAGCTATAAGGTACCAATGATAGACATCACTGAACCTTTATCCCTGTTCACCCACAAGTTTTAACTTAGAGAAATTTGGATGAGGAGATTATTGAACTACTTCACTGTCTTGAGGCTCAGAAGTTGTCCATAACCGAGGACACGGCTAAGTACTTAGTTTTACCCTCTCGAGAGGTGGTGCACTTTCCCCACAAGACTCGATATACATCGAGACAAGACCTTTCAGAAGCAATCCCTCAGACCACCACGGACGCGTTCCATCCTATCATCACTACCACCCTCTGTCCGTCTGGCTGAGTTCTTGCAACTTAGTTGGTCAAGGCAGAGCCCATATGCCATGTGGTTGCACTGGAAGCTTTATGACAAGAATGTCTCCAATATCTTTGTTCCTGGGTGGCCATCCACAAGTGTGATACACCAACTGACCATAGACATGGCCCCTGAGTAACCACTCAACATAATCCAAGCAAGTTCCAATCCACCCAGGTGTTTCATTAATAATAGTTGTTTTCTTAGTAAAAAAAATAATATCATTCCATACTATCTTGCTATGTATTTTCCACCCACAAATTTTACTAGCATAGCTAAGCATTCTAACATACAAAGTCCTTTGACTAGGGGATACTACCAAGATATAATCTATATAGCATAGC
Source organism: Avena eriantha (assembly GCA_910589775.1). NCBI lineage: Eukaryota > Viridiplantae > Streptophyta > Magnoliopsida > Poales > Poaceae > Avena > Avena eriantha. Next base: position 107,777,529 of record OU342740.1, on the reverse strand, counting down.
ATATTGTAGCAATATAGGAATAATTCTATCATGTCAAGATCTATCAAAATATCACTAGTGCAATAGTGAAAATAATAGGACATGGGATGAAATATCACTTGCCTTGGTAGCTAGGGGAATAGGTACAATCCTCACAGCAACAAACTTCACAATCCAGACAATCTACATAAGATCAATACAACAATAATAATTCAATCAATAAAACATTACAAAAACATGAATGCATGCAACATGCAAAGATATGATCACAACTCCATAATTTACAGAGTCTACAGTACTGAGGATAGAATACCTCAACTAAATGCATAAGAAATACTCAAAATAATCTATAGAACAATTTTTGTGAATAAAATACTCCTAAAAAGGTTCTGTCTATAATTCCATTTTTCCAGAGGCAAAAGTGTGAAACAAGGCCTCCATAATAAAGGTCTCATTTTTCTGAATCCATAGACACCAAATTTGTATTTTTCTGATTTGTCGATCAAAAGTTATTGAATTTCTAAGTTAAATACTAAATCAGTCTATTTTTCTATTTAAACGAAATAGTCTGGCGACGTGGCGCTTTCCTATTGGCTGGTACCGGTTCGGCCGGATCGATCGCTGTGGGCCTTCAGATTTAAGTTACTACGGACAGATCAGATCAGCCGTACCCTTTCGTTTAAGTGATCTAATCTTAACCGCTAGGATCTGATCGAACGGCTGCTAAGCATCTCGCCGGAGACTGGAGGTGCTAACGACGGCGCGCGGCGGCGGAGCGTCGGCCGATGGGGGTCTGGCGATTCTACGAGGGCTGGGAGACCGTGGACACATACCAGAGGTTGAGGGGGTCGTGGCGATCTTGATGGAGGTCACTGCGGTGCGGGGGGGTGCTCGGGCTTGGCCTGGATCCTTCGCCGGAGTTGCGGTTGCCGGCAGAACTCTCGGCTCAGCGACGGAGATGAAGACCTGGGGCTCAAACCAACCGGCAAAGAGGTCAGCGAGGTGCGCAAACGTTTGCACGACCTAGTAAAGACCAAAAAGGGGCGGCGGGAAACCTACCCTTACCAGAGAAGGCGACTGACGGTGGCGGCAGAGGAGTTCGCCGGAATTGTCCGTGTCGTCGACCTGGGGCAAAAGAAAACGCATGGCTCGGTCAGTAGGTGCGCCAGGAGATAGGGAAATAGATGGGACCAAGGGGAGGGCGCCGGGTGGCCTGGACTCACCGGAATCATCGTCGGATTTGCCGTCAGTGAGCGGCGTTCGAGCTCGAATTTAGGGGAGCCTGGGGGCTCTCTGGGGGTGGCGACTGGGGGAAAATGATGAGGAGGGGGTGAGGATTAAGTAGGAGCATTCATCAGGGAGAATCACTGTGAGAAACGGCCGGAAATCAATCGTTTTGAAAACGGCTGAGAAGGGGGGGTTTGCTCGACAGCGCGGTTGAAGACGACGGGGTGGGGTGACGTGGCGTGGGGCCGGCTTGTCAGCGAGAGGGAGTAGAGACGGGGGGGGGGGGTGGGAAAAGACAGAGAAGGGGAGGGGGAGTGGTCCGGGTGGGCTGTTGCCTATTGGGCCAGAATGGGCCAAAATGCTGCTGCTGCTGTTTGAATTTATTTCCCTCCCTTTTCTTTTTCTAATTCAGTTTTCTCCAAAACTTTTGATTTAATGGTTCAAATTGATTCAAACCAATTTGTGAAATTTTTTAAAAACTCAAACTAGGTTTTTAGGGTATTATAAAACATATTTACCTACTATTTTAATCCAAAGTACTTACTTGGTCTTAATAGGTAATATAGCATTTTCTTTGGTTCCATTTTCAAAACTATTCATAAAATCCTAACCATGGCCCAAAATTGCACCAGATTTTTGGAGGACATTCGAAATGCAATGCAAAAACATGCCATGAGGATATGAGTGCAATGATGATGATTTCAGATGAAATTTTGGGATGTTACAGTCGTCATCGGACACCACTTGGATATCCTTCAGCTTAGGATCATATACCTGGGAGGCCATCTGATCTTCCGCCAAGGTCGCCAACTGTGAAACAAAGGAATGTCAGACTGACAACTTCAAGACAGAAAAATGTTAGAGTATATAATGAGTAACAAAGGAAAAAATAGTTACCTCTAGGCATTTTTCGTAGTCGAACATGTCATAGGTGATCTTGAAGCCATGATTCCTATACTTCACCTTGACGATGTCCTTTAGCCGGAGCATGATAGAGTCAGTAGAGAAGTTATCCCATGAAATTCACATGGGATACCTCCTATCCTGAGTGTACTTGCACATCAACTCGGCGCGATGCTGCAGAGGCTGGATATTCCTAACAAACCAGCACATGGCTAGGTCCAAGCCCGTCAGACCTCCGTCCACGAGCCATTCAATCCGCTTTACGGCGCGGTTGGCCTTGTCGTTGGATGGAAGGGAGGCTAGGGTCCGCCATGCAGGTACTTCTATGGCGGCTCCATCGACAAAGTCGGGATACATCTCAAGGCGTTCAGGCAGGGGAATATCTGGGCCATAGAAGTATGTACGCTGCTAGTTCTTGCATGACTCATGCCCTATGATGTCGAGGAACCGCCAGCCAGGCAGGATGTTAAAACTAATGGTTCCACAAATCTGCAGTTCATTCTTGGACTCTACAAACTCTCTCTTGATGGTAATGAAATATACAAATAGATCTAATCTAGGTTTAATGCCTAGAAATCCTTCGTACAAAGCTACAAAGTTGCTAAGGACTAGGATGCTGTTAGGAGAGAGGTTGTGGGGAAGTACCCGAAAGTGCCGAAGGACTTCCAAGAAGAAGTCGCAGACTGGCAAGCTTATGCCTCGTACCATCTGAGCTTTGAGGTAGACTTTATCTCCGGCTTGGGGAGAAGGAGCCAGCTCGCCGACTGGCGCCGGCCGCCAGACCAAATCCTTCACCGCGGGGATATACCCATCGGTGACCAGTTCTTGCAAATCTTCGGCGGAGAAGTCAGAGCCCCTCCACACTCCCTTGTGAGAGTCATTGTCCTCTTTGGCGACATCTGGCGCCGCTCGTTCTTGGTCCTCGTCGGTGGTTTCCACCACGGTGATGAAAGGGACAACCACCCCCTTCGGCAGGACAGTTACTCCCTAAGATGGCCTTGGAATAGCCTCAGGGGTCGCCGTCGACAAAGGGATGGATCTGCTGGAGGCCATTGTGATGCTAGGAGTGGGTGGAGAAGAAGGAAGTTCTGGCTATGGTTTTCTGAGGAGGAGCTTGAATAGGCGCGCGGCTGGAGGAAGAAAAAGGCGAGGAAGCGAATGTGGGTAAAAAGAAAATAAACTGGCCACGGTTAATCTATATAGACCCCGTGTCAAGATTCATGCAAAAGGATATGATGGACGGAGCATTTCCGACATGGAGTCGAACGTGCACGGTAATTTCGCCATGTCCTCCGTTTTTTGTCGCTTTACCATTTCAGATTTCGCACGCGTGAAATAGCTGATGATTAATTCCCTGCCTTCTGGGACTTTCGAGGTGGCGTAGGTTGTGCCCCATCCTCCTAATAGTTGTAGTGAAGAGTCAAGTCTGAAGATTCCATCGATGACGGAGATTTTCCGGCTCTAGAAATGAAGACTGAAGGAATCTCCAGCTACATTGTGAAGCCGGAGAGGATTGCAGGGTTCTTTGGGAGACCTTTGAGATATTGCTCGATGAATTGTCAGAATCACCTAGACGGAGCATTCAAGATCAATGGGCAAGGCGACACAAGATTTCAAAGTCCTCCCGGGGCTACTGTTGTGGATATGCTAAATGGGTATCACCAGAGCACGTCCATATTCTGGCTAACCCGGGTGGACCATAGTTGGTAGCAAGGCCTATGGCCTGCTGGGCGGCCCAGTTATACGGATCCATAAGGGAGGCCCATGTCGAATAAAGGAAGGCTACGTAGGATTCACCAACGTACTCGGAGCCTTGGAGTGCAAGAGACGAAAGACTAGTTGTATTAGTGTAGGACACTTTACCTTGTCCAGCAAGGACCTTTCCCTAGAAACCCTAGGTTCTGGCGCCTTTATAAGCTGGACATGTGGGAGCCTTTAGGGCACAACCTAGATTTCTACGTACAATGTGCAACACCTTGCACAACGAACCTATCTCTGTAACTCGGCATATTTCCATTATAGTGATTTATAGCAGGAGTAGAGTTCCGCCACCGTTGTGGGACTTCAACCTTGGTAAGTTGTGTTACCTCGTACCCGCCAACTCTCCACCTTACCCCACGTCTCTAAACACGTACTGTGAGGACCCGTCCATGGCATACTCTTCGGCAATACCACGACATCATCATAAAATATTTCCATTACCTTGGTCACCTTTTTTTTGGATGATGGTCATCTTCTTGAAAGCCTTAAATTGTTCGAAAATTTGAGAAAATGCCTAGAAACTCGTTTAAATGCTGGGAAGTAACTCTCGCTGGAGTGTAGGCCTAGAAGTTGACAGCGCGTCTGAGAGGCCCCACGCAGGAGTAGCGTATGCTAGAAGCTTCGACCTCAAAATTTGGTACGACGCCCAAACATCGCACCCATCTATTAAAATATCCCGCTCATCCATTCAAACATGTTTCACCTCTTTCTAGAATGAAAAATTCCTCTTCTATCCCTCCTCTAGAAACAAGAATCTGAGGGAGCACTGCAATAATAGAGGGGTATAGGTGGTAAATTTGCATTCTCCCAAGTGCATCACCCCATCGACGTTTCCTAGCCCTTCTTCAATATTTACCTGCCCGCCCACTCTGACCTACACTGAATGTTTGGACCCACTATGCAAGTGACCCACATGTTAGTGAGCCAGAATTAAGGGAAGTAGAGATTCCCATCGCTTGTTGTTCAAAATTCGAACATTTTTCGCTAAAATGAGATAAAATCGTTAAAATCATCCAACCTGGCTTATACTATCATTCCACTATGTTAGAGTAAAAGAAAAAAAAGCCAAAAACACGTTCGTAGCTTTATAAGCCAAAAATCAAAAGCTAGAATTAAAGCCCAACCAAACATCGCTTAAATCTGAAGGAACTCTTGGTGTTTCTCCCTTGTTTTAGTACTTGGGTACCTTCAATTTTATTTAACAAAAAATATGACCAAGCAGGGTATCATCGACTTGTAGATCAATTTTTGAGATACTTTCATTAAATTGCGGTAACACCATTCTGTTCCACGAATATATATAACCATAAAGTTTGAAAATATTATTAAGAATTCAAGGAATCCTAAACCATAAAATCTAAACCCCTAAACCCTAATCCAATAAGGTATCGTGCAACTATAGATCAAAGTTTGAGATACTTTCGTTAAATTGGATGGCACCATTCTATTCCATGAAATATAAGCATAAACCTTGAGCATTATTGAAAATTCCCGAAACCCTAAACTCCTAAAACCCAAATCCTAAACCCCTAAACCCTATAAATGGCCTAAATCCTAAACCCTCACCAAGCATGTAGCATGCACTTATAGATCAAAATTTAAGATAATTTCGTTAAATTGGGTAAGACCATTCTATTTGACGAATATAAGCATAAACCCTAAGTAATATCAAAATTTCCCTAAACCCTAAACAACCCCTAAAACTTAGACCCTAAACCCTAAAGCCCTAAACCCTCAGCCATAAACCCTAACCAAGCTGGTGTCATGCACACATTGATCAAAATTTGAGATACTTTCATTAAATAAGCTAACACCCATTTTGTTCTACGAGTATATGCATAAATCTTGAGCATTATTGAAAATTCGCTAAACCCTTAAAAACCCATAAAACTAAACCATAAAAACCTATAACCCTAAACCCTCGGCCTATAAACCCTAACCATAGCAGGTATCATGCACTTATACATCAAAATTTGAGATACTTTCAATAAATTGATGTAATGTCATTCTATTCAACGGATATAAGCATAAAGAAACTTGAACATTATTGAAAATTCCTAAAACCTTAAACCCCTAAAACCTAAAACCCTAAACCCTTACCAAGCACGTAGCTTTATAGATAAAAATTTGATATACTTTCGTTTAATTTGGTAACGCCATTTTATTTGACGAATATAAGCATAAATCTTGAGCATTATTGAAAATTCCCTAAACCCTAAACAACCCTTAAACCCTAAAACCCCAAACACTCAACCCATAAACACTAATCAAGCAGGTATCATGCACTTTATAGATCAAAATTTGAGATACTTTTAATAAATTACGTAATGCCATTCTATTTGACAAATATAACTATAAAGCTTGAGAATTATTCTATACAACCACCAAACCTAAATAGTAAAACCCTAAACCGCAAAATCCACGACCAATAAACCCTAACCATGTAGGTATCATGCACTTATAGATCAACATTTGAGATACTTTCATTAAAGCAGGCAACGCCATTTTATTCGATGAATATAAGAATAAATCTTTGAGAATTATTGAAAAATCACTAATCCCTAAACTCTAAACAACCCATAAAACCTTAACCGTAAAACCCTAAATCATCGACCAATCAACCCTAAACCAAGCAGGTAATGCCATTCTATTCCATGAATATAAGCATAAAGCTTGAACATTATTGAAAATCAAAAACCCTTAACCGTAAACCCTAACAACCTCTTAACCCTAGAACCCTAACTTCCTAACTCTAGAACCCTAAACCCTTACCAAGGAGGTATAGTGCACTTATAGATCAAAATTTGAAATACTTTTATTAAATTATGATAACGCCATTCTATTCCATGAATATAACCATATATATAAAGCTTGAACATTAGTATTGAAAACCCTAAACCCTAAACCCTAAACATAAACAATCATAAACCCCAAAACCCTAAACAACCTAAAACCTTAAATCATGAACCCTAAACCCCTCAACCCTAAAAGCCTAAACCCTAAAATCCTAAACCATAAACAATGAAGCGTTAAACCCTCAACCCAAAATAAAACCCCAAACCCTAAACTTAACCCTAGGCTATATATACTTTGAGTCAAAACTGGGGAAGTGGGATTTTAAGCCATATTTGTTAGTAGCTTCATGGAAAAAGCCATTGTTATGCCTTAGAAAATTGAAATAACTTCCAATTCGGAAGCTTCCTTTGTAAATAATATTTTAAATGCCAATACACACCAACTAGCAAATATGGATAGGTTATTATAAACTAGAGAAAAGATATGGCCATGACCTTGGTCATCTGGTTTGAAAGCCATGCATATTCTTACATGGTACTCCATATATTGTGATACAATTTTTTCTCAAACGTTATCAAATCTTAAAATTATATTTTTCCATGGAAACTAGCTAGTGCACATAGTGAGACACGAAGAGAGAAAATAATGGATGCATTTCTTTTTATATTTTGTTTCTTTGTATTTTTTTAAAATGGACGAAATTAGGTGTCATTACCATTTATATCAGAAAGTTGAATTTTCTGAAACTCTCGGTGGTTCTCGATTATTTGACTACTTGGTATCTATGAATTATTTTAAAAAGTCAAGAGTAAGGTATATCATACACTTTATAGTTCGAAATTCGACATACTTACTTCAAATTGTCAAAAAGTCATTTTGTTGCATAGATTTAGCTAGAAAGTTTGGAAATTCATGAAAGTTGGGCAATGTCCATAAAATCTAGAATTTTCTTTTGAAATGCCAAGATGCAGCTATCTACCAGATATGGACATGCTATTATAAACTATAATACAGATATCACCGTGAACTTGCTCGTCTTGTATGAAAGCCTTCAAAATATATTGTTTATCAATTTCGGCAAATGTGTGGAAACTCATATATATGTTGGTAAGCATACTGTCGCTAGCGTGTTGGTCTAGATGGGGCCAACAAGTGAGAGCGGCCACGTCGGAGTAGCGTACATCGCAAGCTTCAACTTCAAAATTTCTGCATGTCACCGAAACATCCCACGCACATCTATTCAAATATCCAGCGTTTCTATTCAAATATCCCGCCCCTCCTTTTGCAAATGAAAAATTCCTCTTCTATCCCTGCTCCGGAAACAAGGACCGTGGGAGTACTACAATAATAGAGGGGTAAAGGTGGTAAATGTGCGTCATCCCACCTATATTCCTCCCCATCATCTCTTTTCCGCCCACACCCCTCCAATCTCAACCTTCCTCCCGCTGCTTCACCGTCGGCCCTCTCTTCCATACCGGAGCTCTTCCACTGCAGGAACTCTTCACCAGAACTATTTTACCGACTCCCTCGCTGCACCGGATCTACTTTGCCAATGCCTTCATCTACCCAAATGGGGCCGCTTCACTGAATCATTTGTTGCTGACCCCGAAATATCGAGCGACCGCCCTCTTGCCTGTCCCACCCGTCCTCTCTGCGCAGCGGTAATTTCTCTTGTCCGTTTGCTATATTTTTGATACTCATAACCTACGAAATCGTTAGGATGTTGCTCAATATCCTGGATGCTATTGCCATTTCATTTGCACATGTCATCTTGTAGGGTCCTATCCACGTCATTAGCTTCTCACTTTTATTCCCTTTCTTACATTCTCATGCTATCGGTTTAATCCTCCAACACCAACTCATAGATTCTATTCTTTCCGAGCGCTCACACGGGTCATGCAAACAGCTCATAGAGGATCCAACACTAACAATCTGATGCCCATCAAGGCTGAATCATGAGGTTTCCTTGTGTTACTTAGGATAGTTTCTTGTCATGTTAAATAGTTGTCTAACCTGCATGCCTAATAAGTTAATAAGTCATTCTACCTAACTTGCCAAGACATTTGCATTCATATTCTATTGTGAATCTATGTGCGCATGTTTAATTCGGAAAATTTCCATCTAGTTTGAATGATATATCTAGTCATTTTTAATGCTATATGTTGGTGTTTTCACCTGCTTTCATCCTTCCAAACCAGCTATCTAGTTTGAAACATACATATGGTCATTTTGAATGCTATGTTTTTGGTGTTTTTCAAGAATTTCATCCTTCCAAACCAACTAACTTGGTTTCGAATGGCATGCAGAGAAATGACAATGGAGTACAAGGACCAAAGTTCCAACTGCTCTACTAAGATTCTTCTAGAAGATTGACCAGGAGTCGCACCCGCTCGAGAAGGAGGTACTGTCAGCCTGAACATGCTACTATAAGTTCATACTTACTTTAAATGATCTCTAATTTATATAATACTACTTGTTTCCCTTGTTCTTTGTTTTAACCTCTTTCACCATATTTTAGCAGACTCTAGTTAAAATCCAACAGGACTCCTTTGAAGGCAGGACTAAAAATTGTGATTCCTCGTCCCATTCATCCTCCCATTGCATTTCCGAAGCAAACAACTTACTTAACAGTCCACCTAGAATAACTCTTGGAGGTGATAAATATATAAATGTTGTATTGAATGCATAATGAAAATGTGTAGCTGCTCTTAGATCTGTATCTAAAATGTTTAAGAAGAGGACAGATGATACATTGAAGTGAATCACCATGTACCGATCTCTTATTGATGGTAGTGACACATTGTTATCTTCCGGAATTACGATCTTGTTGTATAACCTGTTGTAACAAAATTTTATTGTTGTGTAATAAGTAGTTTTAATTTCTGCATATTTATTAATTGATGTCTTGATATTCACCTATTCTACGAAAAGTAGGCTCTAGCAAAAAAGGCTGAAACAGTAAGAGGCCGGAGCAGTAGCATGCCAAACATTGAAACAACATGCGCATGGACGGCCCTAAACGACAAGAATAGTAAAAGGCTAGAACAGTAAAAGGCCTGAAGAGTGGAAAACCAGTATAGTAAAAGCTAGTACAGTAAAGGGCCATTACAGTAAAAGTATAGAACAGTAAAAGGCCATAGCAGTAAAAGGCCAAAACAGTAAAAGGCCATAATAGTAAGAGGCCAGAACAGTAAGAAGCCAAAATAGTAAGAGGTCAGAATAGTAAGAGGCCAGAATAGCAAAAGGCTAGAACAGTACAAGGCCATAATAGTAAGAGGCCACAACAGTAAGAGGCCAGAACAGTAAGAGGCCAGAATAGCAAAAGGCTCGAACAGTAAAAGGCCAGAATAGTGAAAAGCCCAGAACAATAGAAGACCAGAGAAGAGAAAAGGCCGGAATAGTGTAAGGCCAGAACCGTGAAAGGTATCAACAGCAAAAGTCCAGTACGGTAATAGGCCGAATAGTGCCGGCCTAAACAGGCAAAAGGCCAAACACTAAAGGGCCTATACAGTAACGGGTCGAAATTCCTAAAAGGCTGGAATAGTAATAGAACTGAACAGTAAAAGGCTAGATTGGCAACATGCCTGAACAGTGCCGGGCCATCTTGGTGCAGGCCTCAAGTGGCAGCACAGTGTTAGGTTAACCTAGGCCTTATATAGGCCGAAACAGTGTCGGGCCCGAAAGTTTACGGGTCGCTGCTGGTTGTAGTACTAGGCTGATTCTAGATAGTGCAGGGCTCTCCAGATGGGCCCGTGGCTGGGCCTGGCTTCCACCATGGTTTCTGCGACCATTAACGGCGATAACCGGACATTAACGATAGCTTCCACGTGTCAAGTTGCGTGACGTCAGCAGTCATCGCGGCTGGCAAACAGATCTATGATGGAACAAGTTTTTGTGGCTGAAGGGTGCGATCCGCCACGATCGGAAAAAAAATCGTGGTTGATTCATTTGTGGCAGGGCTTTTACCACGAAGGACATCCGTCGTGGAAGACTTTTTAGCCATGAAAAATGGGCCTTCAACCACGCAAATCATCCATTGTAAAAGCGAACTTTTCTTGTAGTGATGGATGGTGAGAGGCAGCAAAGGAGAGAGAATACACACTTTTTTGTGTGTGCATAGGTTCTTAAATTTACTACTAGTAGAGTGGCCACAGGAGTACCTCGTGTCAGGAACCCATCATAACTTTCCTCTGACATCGAACCACCTTCAACTCCTCTTCGTTGCTGCCCTCTTCCCTTGCCTACGTTTTATTGTCTCAGCATGTCCAGCGCATGGAAAGAGATGAGCATATGTCTAAGCAAAGAAATGAGTACTACTACTACTGTACTACTAATATAGTATTTTCTTTTTCCCTAATAAGGGGATCGGCAATGTGTACAAAAGCACACCTTAGGCCTAGTATGTGGCATTCGCTAAGGTTCACCATATACATTATGGAGAAAATAAAGTTTGTATCTTTAAGCCCAAGGGGCACCTCAAGCTTGTGGGTTGCCCATAGAGAATAGAAAAATCATTTACCCTCTCTCCCTATTTCATGTGATCGTTTTCAAAAGGTGCTCAAAATTTTCATGTTGCAAAATCTTAGCTAGAAGTCGAACCACTCGTGAAAACTCTCTGTGGTTTCTGATATATTAATTAACCGCTCGATGGGTACCTCCAAATGCTTTTTTCATAAAACTTTAAAAACAACCTACAATTTATTACACTACCGTAGAATAGTCTACTAGTGACAGGCTCAAAATGCTCATTAGTGACTGGCAGGGTGCCTGTCACTGATAACGTGTCACTGGTAACAAGTTACTAGTGACAGGAGAGTGCCTGTCACTAGTATTTATTTACTAGTGACAGCCGTTTTATTTGTGCTTGCCCGTCACTAGTAAGTATTTTTGGAATAAAAAATTATTTCAGTTGCACATCGATAACAAAATATAACCCTAACACTCGTCAATAACAAAATATGATCATTACTATAGATAGCACAATATTCAAAACAAGTTTGATGTTTCAAAACAACCAACACCTCAAATTCAAATCATCCAACTCTTGTTAAATGTGAAAGCCTCCACTCTCTGCTTCCAGCACTCATAAGCTCTAGCTGCTACCTAGAAAATCGCATCCTAAAAAAACTCACATGGAACAACGTCCGATTTAGGCAGCAGACCAATAGCAGAAGGCAGACAATATATCATTTTAGATCATAGCTCGCGCGCAGCACCACCCAACTTGAGGTTTTCAACATTCATCTGCATGGGGCAGAAAATATAACACTTATTCAAAAATTTAACACTTGCGTCAATGTTCCTAGAGTAATTTTGAAACATTGCATGAGAACAAGCGGTTATAGGCTTGATATAACTCATCAAAACGGGAGGAATTAATACCTTCCGGTAGTACAGCTGCTGATTGTTACGGCTGATGTGTTCTGGTAGCACAGTGTTACGGCTGATGTGTCCCCGCTTGTGACTTCTTGTTCTACCATCTCGTTACGCCGCCACCTGCGCTGCTGCCTCTCCCTACAGCTCCATGACACATATCTTGTAAGACATAATAGAAGTAGCTCAAAATCAATAACCTTACATAAATCACAGTGTATTGATTGACTGCACTTTGCATCAAGAGAAGAAGTCCCATAGTATAAATGGGCATGGCTCCGCCGTAGTTCTAGTATAAGTGTACGGGTATAGTAGTGTGAAAAACCTGCCATCAAATTCAATCAAATAATGGACATCCTTCCTTTCTAGAGGCAAGCACTCGCATCGGTACTGGACATGCAAGGGCGACACTCACGGTGGCGTCCGCCGTTGACCCCTCTGCATGGAAGTTGCTCCTATACTGCTCATTGCTGGACCTGTGCATAAGATGCGTATTGATTTCTAGCTAGCCCACTAAGTGATCCACTAGAAAATATATGAAATTATCATAAAAAAAATAAGTAGGTAGTTCTTTACTAGATTGAGATAATTACATAGCTAAAAGGAATAAACAAAATAAATAAAGGTAAAGGTGAAGTTTCAAAAAGTTAATACTCAATTGCAGAACATATTGTAGTATGTATCGAACTAATGTGACTATTTCTCTTGATGCAAAATAGAAGTATCAGTCATGCAGTCACACGTTCTTGTCAACAATCCAGCAATTTCACAAAAGCGACGCCACAAGAGCATGTCTTGCCGATCCTTTAGCACCACTGTCATATAAAATTAGATGTATTGGTCAGGCAGTCAGGTATAACTACAATTTTTTGATGCTAAAGGTATAAAATAACAAATTTAACCGACTGTAAAAAATGATTGGCTTCCCAATATGATTTTTATGATTTCCCATAGTGGCAACTGGTAGTACTGAAAATAGATTAAAATGGAAGGACTAAACCGACACACTACAAAGACGGATTACACCAGCAAAGACCGAAGAGATGCATAAACTGAACAATTTTGTAGCTCTCAACATCGGGTGTTCATAAATGACAATAACTCAGACGACAAAACAAAGTCAATCTGCATGCATCCGCAGCCGGTGGACACGCGCCACCGATGCATGTCCGTGATGACCGGGAGCAGACGATCAGTAGACTGTTGTAGATAGAATAGTAAAGGAGGAAGAACCAAAACCTGCGCAAGCTAGCATAAATCCGTCAAGATGGAGTACCACATGGATGAGATCCGCCACGAGAAGACGACGGATCGATGGCCACTCTCTCCCCTCTGCGCTCTCTTTCCCCTTGATGTCTCTCCCTGGCGTTAACACGGCAGCGTCAGCCCGTGCCTTGCATCGCCGAGTATAGGTCAAGATGGGTTGACCCTGTGCGCTTTCCGCCCGTGGATCAAGATGGGGAAGAGGCTAGCATCGTTTCCGCCTCCGATTCCTCCTCCTAGCCCTCCTTTGGTCCCGCTCCAGCTCCCAAGTACAAACCGTCGGCGAGGTCCCAATCAAGGCAGTCCATCCGGATGTGCGAGCACATGGCTGTAGAATCCGGAGGAGCGGGGGCAAGAACACAAGTACGGGCAGGCGGACGGAGTACCCTCGCAACACCTTCCATCTTCTGGGAACCAGATGCGCGCAGGGCACCGGCCGGCGTCGCGGGTGGCTGCGTGAGCGATGGGATTTTTTTTCTAGCGATGTGCTAGGGATGGACAACTCGGGGATGTCTAGGATCAGGTATATTTTTATTTCCATGGGACGGGAGCACCAACACGTTACTTTCACTTCGAAAAACCTATAATAATTCTAAAACATCTAGGGTAAAACCGTCTAAAAAAGAATCCTTAAAAGACACTTTAAACTTTATTAGTATATAGATATAGATATTTTGCGAATACTCAGAATTTATGCTCCATAGTTGGAGTATATACAATAGAAAAATAGAACCGATGTAGCGTGCAACACATATGTGTATATCTAGGTTAAAATATAGACACCACAATGAATATTTCTTGTAGTGCATGACGCAATGCATGGATTTCATCTCTTTCGAACGCATCTATGCACCCTTTCAACCTGGGTCCATGAAAAAAAATACTAGTGACGGCTATCAGTGACAGGCATTTACAGACAAAGTAATTTTTTTATTCTGCCGGTCTCGATAAAAAAAACTAGTGACAGTCACTTTTATACGCCTGTCACCAGTGTTTTGTACCAGTGATAGCATATCCTTGCAGGTCACTAGTAACACTTACTAGTGACGAGCACAGTTTTGCCTGTCACTACCCACCTGGAGGCTATAAGCCTTTCTCCAGTAGTGTTACTTGTAATTCAAGTTCGACCTAATTTCATTAAATTCTAGAGCAATCTATCGCACTTAGTTTCATTATATTCAAGTTCGACCTAATTTCATTATATTTTTTCTATTTTACCTATTACAATTTTACATAGTGATGATATGCTAGATGTCTATTATCTGAATCTCATGTGCAGGGCACGTGCAATTTAATAGTACTTGTAGTTTCAAATTTGACCTAATTTCGATAAATCGACCTAAAGTCATTCTAATCGGCAGCGTTAGCTGGGAAGTTTGAAAACTCATTAAACATGAGAATCATTGGTACAACATGTTGGTCCAATATATATGTATGTAAACTTGGCTTGTGGCATTCAGATCCAATACTCTTCGGACTTTTCTTTAGGAAAAAGAACAAACTCGCTCGTATTCTTCACTCAGAAAATGTAGAATTGAATGTTCTTTCTTGATAGTTGGAAACTCACACCGACGACACTATTTACTACAAGAAGATGCATCAATGATCTACCTCTAAAAAGACATTTAATTCAAGAGCAATCTATGGCATTTACTTGTAGCTAGCTCAAGTTTAACCTAATTTTGCTAAATTGTGAATATGCAAAGTCTTAGCAAGAAGTTGAACCTATCGTCAAAACTCTCACTGGTGTCTGATATATTAATTTTGACCTCTCGATGGGTACCTCCAAAAGCTTTTTTGTAAAACTTTCAAAGCAAAACAAACAATTTACTTGTAGTTTCCAATTTGACCTAATTTTGATAAATCGACTTAAAATCATTAAAATGGGCAGAGTTAGCTAGGAAGTTGAAAGCTCATAAAACAAGGGAATCGCAAGTACAACATGTTGTCGATCCACTATATATGTCTGTCAACTTGGCTTGTGGCATCTACATCCAATATTCTTTGGACTTCTCTTTACGGAAAAGAAGAATTAACCTCGCTCATCTTCACTCGGAAAATATAGAATTGAATGTTATTTCCTGATAGTTGGAAACTCACACTGACGACATTGTTTACTACAACAAGATGCACCAATCTACCTCTGAAAATACATTTAATTCAAGAATCTATCATGCTTACTTGTAGCTCATGTTTGACCTAATTTTATTAAATTGTCAATATGCAAAATCTTAAAAAGAAGTTGAACTTCTCGTCAAAAATCTCGGTGTTCTATGATATATTAATTGTGACCCCCAGATGGGTACCTCCAAATTTTTTTTTGGAAAACTTTCAAAGCAACCTGCAATTTACTTGTAGTTTCAAATTTGACCCAATTTCGATAAATCGACATAAAGTCATTCGGTCAAATGGGCAGAGTTAGCTAGGAAGTTTGAAAACTCATAAATAAAACATGGGAATTGTTGGTACAACACGTTGGTCCACTATATATGTCTGTAAACTTGGCATGGCATTCACATCCGATATTCTCCGGACTTCTTATGAAAAAGAACAACCTCGCTCGTCTTTACTCGGAAAATGTAGAATTGAATGTTCTTTCCTGATAGTTGGAAACTCACATTGATGACATTGTTTACTACAACAAGATGCACCGATCTACCTCTGAAAATACATTTAATTCTAGAGCAATCTATTGCGCTTAATTACTTGTAGCTCAGGTTTGACCTAATTTCATTAAATTGTCAATATGCAAAATCTTAGCAAGAAGTTGAACCTATCGTCAAAACTCTCGGTGTTTTATGATATCATAATTGTGACCCGTTGATGGGTACCTCTAAAAGGTTTTTTGTAAAACTTTCAAAGTAACCTACAATCTACTTGTAGTTTCAAATTTGACCTAATTTCAATAAATTGACATAAAGTCATTCGGTCAAATGGGCAAAGTTAGCTAGGAAGTTTGAAAACTCATAAGACATGGGAATAATTGGTATAAAATGTTGGTCCACTATATATGTTGGTAAACTTGGCTTTTCTGGCATTCAGATATAATATTCTTCGGACATTTCTTTATGGAAAAGAACAACCTCGCTCATCATCACTAGGAAAATTGAGAATTGAATGTTCTTTCCTGATAGTTGGAAAATCACACTGACGACACTCTTTACTACAATAAAATGCACCCATCTACCTTTGGAAGACATATATTTCAAGAGCAATCTGTCGCGCTTACTTTGTAGCTCAAGTTTGACCCAATTTTGTTAAATAGTGTCATGATGCAAAATCTTAGCATAAAGTCAAACATGTTGTCAAAACTCTCGGTTGTTTCTCATATATTGATTGTGACCCCCTGATGGGTACCTCCAAAAGCTTTTTCGTAAAACTTTAAGAGAAACCTACAAAACTTGTAGTATATAGTTCAAATTTGACCTAATTTTGATTAATCGACATAAAGTCATGCAAGTGGGCAGAGCGGTAGGCTATAGGAAATTTGAGAACTCATAAAACATGGGAAATCGTAAGTACAATATGTTGGTCCACTATATATGTGTGAAACTTGGCTTGTGGCATTCAAATCCATATTCTTCGGACTTCCTTTATAGGAGAGAATTATCTCGACATCACTCGAAAAATTGAGAATGTTCTTTTCCGATAGTTGGAAACTCACACTAACAACATTGTTTACTACAAGAAGATGCACCCATCTAACCTTGAAAAGACATTTAATTCAAGAGAAATCTATCGCGCTTACTTGCTTGTAGTTCAAGTTTGACCTAATTTTGTTAAATTGTCAGGATGCAAAATCTTAGCAAGAAGTTGAAACTATCGTCAAAACTCTAAGTGGTTTCTAATATATTGATTGTGACCCCTCGATGGGTACCCCCAAAAGCTTTTTCACAGAACTTTCAAAGCAACCTACAATTTACTTATAGTTTCAAATTTGACCTAATTTCGATAAATTGACAAAAAGTCATTCAAATGGGTGGAGATAGCTAGGAAGTCATTCAAATATCAATAGACATTTAATTCTGGAGCGATCTTTCGTGCTTACTTATAGATCAAGTTTGACCTAATTTTGTTAAACCGTTAAGATGCAAAATCTTAGCCAGAAGTTGAACGTGTCGTCAAAACTCTCGATGGTTTATGATATATTAAATGACCCCTGAATAGGTATCTCCAGAAGATTTTTCATAAAACTTTAAAAGTAACCTAAAATTTACTTGTAGTTCAAATTTGACCTAAATTCGAAAAATAGTTGGCATAACGTCATTCAAGTTGGCGGAGTTAGCTTGGAAGTTTGAAAGCTCATAAAACATGGCTCTCATCAGTACAACATGTTGGTCCACTCTTTATGTCTGAAAACTTCACTTGTGGTATTCAGATCCATATTCTTCAGAGTTTATTTACGTAAAAGAACAATCTCATCATCACTCAAAAAATTGAGAATTAAATGTTCTTTCGTGATAGTTGGAAACTAACACCGACGACGTTGTTTAGTACATGAAGATGCACCCATCTACCTCTGAAAATACATTTAATTCAATAGCAATTAATTTCCCTTACTTGTGTAGAAAATGTTTGACCTAATTTCGTTAAATCGGCAAAAAGTCACTAAAGTGTGTGAAGTTAGGAAGCTTGAAACATCCTATTTCTAAAAACTTTGGAATTATAAGAAACCATGATCCACTTTGTCTGATAATCGGGGTAGTGTAATTATTTTTTAATTGTGGTTGGTCCCATAGGAGCGAGGTGCTTTAGTTAACACGTAGTCAGTGGAAGTACAAGTTATATCAAGGACCTCATAAAAATAAAAATTACATCCAAGTACATGCATTTATAACAATATCCCTGAAACTAAGCAATGAAGTGTCTTTTGAGTTTTGTGCATACGCTGGATATTGTAAAGCCAAAATTTGTTCTGAAATAATCTACATTCTAGCTTTTACTACTAGTACGTATAGTAAACAAGAATCCATAAAACAGAGTGATCGTACTCTCTATTGGAGTAGTAACTTGGGTTGGTTTTTCACATATCTAAGTACTACTACTAATTATAATTTCTCAAAAAAAAGTACCACTAATAAATACAGTACTTGTTTGTCTGATTTATTCTAAGATGTACTACTACTAGTGCTAGTACTCTCTCTGTCTGGGATTATTAAGGCCATTTAAATTTTATAAGAGCAAAAAAGTTAATTACATGTGAGTGTCGAAGACATGCATGCAATCATCGGTTTCCCTTGCAGCACTGTACACCTTGCACCAGGCCGTAGACTTTTCGTCTCTCTCTAGGAGTAGATCTTCTTGCCTCTTACTCACTTGGATATTCTTGACTCGGTCTCTCCCTCTGTCTGTACTGTACTGTCTGGTACAGTACAGCGTGACACCTGCTTTATTACTCATTAGTCAACTTTTTGCATCCTTTTTGTTTTGATGAAGCATGTACAGCGTGTGGACACTATCTAAGAAAAAAGTGGCCAAGTGCAGCCAGTGCTGGTGTGCCGATGCCTAGCGTATTCCTATATAATCGTACGAGTACAGTACAAAACTCAGTCAGTATACTCTTCAATATACCCACCCAACCTGGGTTTCTGGCCAGCGGGCACTACGTCGGCGAGCCGATCTTCCCTCTGTAACCACGCCCACAAGTTCATGTACCGCGTCGGTGGATTCGACTATGAGCCGGCTGCTAAGGACGCCATCCAGTCTGAGGCGATGATTGAGTGCCCCTACGACGACTGATTTAGCTTGGCCGCCTTCGACAAGCTCGACAAGCACAAGATTGCGTGCTCGCATGGTCCGTGTTCCTGCATGGATTCCGCCTGTGATTTCATTGCCTCGCCGGCAGGGCTCCTTCCCCACATGAAGGAGGCCCACGAGGTCATAGTAACCAGAGCCATCTACGGCAACGCCTTATTTTGCCTCATCCCGACTCCACCAACAACAAGCACGAGGGGATTAATGCGCTTCCTCTCTGGGGATGACGGTGCCTTGTTCAGCCTAACCATCAGCGCGCTTGGCCCGTCCACTGTCGTCTCCTTGGTGTGCATCAGGCAGGACAGGTGCTTGTGGCCGCTATACACGGTGAAACTATGTGCACCTGGCCCACCGGGATCGGTAGACTTCTCAATGGTCGAGAGCCTTAATGTAGTAATCAAGCTGACAAGCGGCTTGTTACCAGCCAACTTCCCATCCGACAAGCTTAGGACGTACCTCGGGGTGCCGCTGCGGTTCCTGATGAAGGTTGGACAGTCCACCCATGTATCTTTTTGGATTTGCATCGACAGGAAAAATTGATCTTAAATTACGGCTGATGATCAAGATTGTAATGGTGTATTAGCAGATAAATAGTACTACTAGTAGTACTATTTTAATCTCAAGTTTACTAGTAGTAGTCGCATGTAGGTTCTCTTTTGGTACTAATAAGGATGCATTTTGGATGCAAACTAAGTTTGCTGCTAATGTTGTTACAAAGTATTTATGGTTTTACATGACTTTTATGTGATTGTTCACTTCTACTACATGGACCAGAGATAAACACACTAACCGTTCTTACGGTGCTTCGATTTTAGTCATCAAACTCAGTGATTAAAGAATTTTATGCCCAAACTTGTCAATTCAACTTGATTGAAGTCTTGAACCAGGATTGCCGTCGAAATTGCGCTGGTGTGGACGACACATCAACGTGGTCCAGCGTGTAGGATAGGTTGCCCTAGAATTTTGCCTAAATATCTATAAAATAATATGGACATCTACGACATTAACTCAATGTTATGAGAATCATCATGAACCATGTTTTCATATTATATGCGTTTGATACTGTGTAAGTTAATATGTTTGTACATATAGTTGGTCAAACTTTATAAATATTGACTTTGACAAAACCTAGTATGCTTTCTAATTTTAAAATAAGGGAGCATCTACGTACTAAAATGCGTCAAAATACATGCGTATCTAGACAAAGCCAAGTCAGTAACTACTATTTTAGGATGGAGGGAGTAATTATTTATGAGTAATCTATTTTTCACACAAATTTTACTGCTACGGCACTTGCCCATGACTAGAGCATGCACCAATGCATAATAATCACATGACCATGCAGTGGCGATGTACCCCGTACTGGATTACCCTACGTGTGGAGGTACACTAGTGGAGTACACGCTCGTGTCGTTCCTGAGTATGTACTACTAGTAGTATACGCAAATAGGAGTACAAAAATAGATAGATCTTGTTGCTCATCGTACTATTTTTTTCCCTGTAAGGCAACCTGGACATGACTACTACAGTACTATATTGGCACAACTTCTTCTTTTGGCGCTACAAGATGAATATGGAACTCTCTGTGTAATATTACTGTACTAGTACTTCTTATACTCCGTAGTTTTTTTGGACACGCAGTAAAGTAGTGCAGTAAGTCTGTTTGGTCAAGCTGCATGCAACGAGCATTGTTTTGACAGGATAATTCAAGTTTTTAGATATCCAAATTTCTACTTCAGCTCGATGGTTCAAGACATGAAGCATCTAGTACTCCTCTATCCTTCGGTTGTCGCCCAGATCAAAATGAACAAGCAAAATATTGTGTATCTTGGAAATTGCCATGGCCATTTAATACCTACAGAGCTTTATTTTGTTTCCTTCGAGGCACTTGCAAAGACTGGTACATACTACGATTGGGCCCTACAGTTAGTACTAGACATAGACTCTAGTAGCTAATATCGTCACACTAAATTGTCCAAGAGGTGGAGTTCCTTTTTTTTCTCCAAGAGGTGGAGTTCCTTTTTTCCTGAGAGAGGAAACCTTTTTTATTCCTTCTTTGATTCAAAGAAAATTCAAAGGTTTTATGAAAGATCTTGTCCCTTAGGTAATAATCCTACGCTATTTTTTTGATTCATAGGATTCCAATATATAGGAATTATGTCCCATTTGGAACACAAGATAGGAAAAATATAGGAATAGGAAAAACATAGGAATTGACATTCCTTCAAATTATTCCTTTACCATCTATTTTTTTAGAAAAATTTCCATCCACTCCAACCTCATGGTATAATTGCTTTGCTTTCCCTTTTATTCCAACACATACTTGATTCAAATTCCTGTAGTTTCCTCTTTCTATGTTTTGAGAATCCTGCAAATCAAAGGAGCCCTGAGAGATGATCTTTCTTTTTTTGTTTTATCTTTGATCATTTTTTTTGTTTGAACATAGGGTCATAGAGGTTCCTCGAAACATGAGGAGGGTGGAAATTGCACAAACCTCCAACAATTGGATTCAAAATTGCAGGGAACTCCAGATGCAAGAAACTAGTACAATTACTTTTGGGTACAAATGCTGCACATAGCACAAAATTTTCGATTAGCCCTCTTAACACTATTTCTTACATACCCGAGGCTCAACAGTTGGAGCTCTTTGCACCTACGGCTCTAATTGCTGGAGGTTTGTGCAACTAGCCTCAATTGGAGCCCCACCCCTCACTCGCCCATCTTCTCTAGTACTACTAGTAGTACTACTACGTACCATCAGTCTTTGTCTTCTCTATCCCACCCTGGCCAGCAGCTCACGCCAACGATCTCCCTCCCTCGCCCACCCCACCCCACCCCAAACAAAGCCCCCAAAACACCATGTGCAACCTCCTTCCATGGTAAGATCGATCAATTTCTATAAAGATCCTGAGCAGTTTCATAAGGTGTTCACCGAAGGCCCTCTTCAAGTACTCATCAACCATTGTGATGCCACCACCACCATGAGCCTCGTCGGTTCGTCCAAACATATTCTTCAATCAGTAAAAGAGAGCGGAACTACACCTTCTTCTGATCTGTTTGGCCTCCCATGTGTTATTCATTCTCACCCGACGGTGAGACCGTGGGAATCCAAAGACTGCTTCGAAGTGGCGGGTAGCCTGTGCAAGCTGACGCCGCTGGACAGGTTCTCCTCCGATGTTGTGATGCCAAATGGTTTTGATGAGCAGCGAGCAGGCGGCAATGGAGATTGGATCGTCACAGTTGGGCCTAATTTCATGTGGGACCTTGTCAACATGTACACTTGTCGCAAGATTGTT
The DNA here is from genome assembly GCA_910589775.1 of Avena eriantha. Taxonomy (NCBI): domain Eukaryota; kingdom Viridiplantae; phylum Streptophyta; class Magnoliopsida; order Poales; family Poaceae; genus Avena; species Avena eriantha. Next base: position 107,755,177 of record OU342740.1, on the reverse strand, counting down.
ATTCCGCAAGTGTCGGGGTTTGAACCGACCAAAGGTTCTACACTTACATTTCAGGATGATGCTGATGAAGGTCGACGTACTAAACTATAGAAGATAGTCATTTGCCAAATTCCGACAACTGCTGGGGGATACAAAGATTTCTCTCTAGTCGCCATTTTTGAAATTAAGATTGCTGTCATTAATGGGAATGATAGTCATGGATGGTCAGTTTGTGTGAACGAGTTCCAAAGCTACTTTAGATAATGCGATGCTATTATCCAACATGATCGTGTGTTCGCCGTGACCGAGAACAGTTGTGTTTATGGATGGAAGTCTCTGGAACTTAGTAAATTATCCTCCCTATGTATTTTATTAGCTTTATTCCTGAATCGATGCAAGCTAATTTTTCTGAACTTTCATTGGTTAGTAGGAATTCCATAAAAAAATTCTTTGATTCGACGGAATTCCCTAGGAATTTCATAGGAATGCAATCTTTAGGAAGTTTTCTTACATATAAGTAGTTTTTTTCATATGATTGAGTTCTGTTGATAGTATTGCTTCGTCTCCTAGTACATCCCATGGAAAATATGGTATCTACTAGTAGTAAGTACTTATGTGAGACCCAGATATTATTCCTGAATCAATGTAAGCTATTTTTTATGAAGTTCCGTTGGTTAGTAGGAATTTCATAGGTATTTTAGCCTCTTTGATTCATACGAATTCCCTAGGAATTTTAGTGGAATGCAATCCTTACTAAGTTTTCTTACATATAAGTAATTTGATTCATAGGATTGAGTTCTGCTAATAGTATTGCCATGTCTCCTAGTACTAGTACATCCATGGGAAATATGGTATCTACTAGTAGTATTTACGTGAGACTCAGATACTAGACATATGACATATCATAACTATATAGAATTATAATACTAGGTAATGCTCAAAAAATTAGAAATTTGATCGACATCTATAAAGTATGGGTGCATATTTAGTACTTGTAAATTTTATTAACATGGTATTGAGAAATGAAGGAGAAGATTCAAGAATGATGGAGAAGTGTGTTTTGAGGATTATGCATAGCGTTCATTGTACTAAATACTATCAATAGAATCTTCAAGTAGATGCTAGAATGGAAAAGAAGATCCAACAACTAGCAATGTTGGGATTCGCAAGTCCTGATCCAACAGTCAATATTCAAAGTTATTCATACACTATATTGTGGTAAGATAAGATAAGATAAGATAAGATATTAAAACTCCTAGAACTAATCCTTGTTGGTTTTCCTTTGGTATATAAGACACCAAAATCTTATAGGATCCAACCTTGCCTTTTTCCTTATGAACTTTACAGTCAAGATCCTATAGGATTATTTCCTATTTCATTTGATCCTATGAATCAAACTGTGTCTCTACGAGAATTTCCATATCATATCCCCATTTTGAAAAGAATTAGATTTTCCATGGCATCTCCCTAGGTTGGCATTTTTTTACACAATCAAACATCTTAAGTATACTCAATATTTTTGAAAATAGTACTATATATCAACTTCTACAATGTCAGATCAATATCAGTATTATTTTTATGTTACATTTACTTTCCCTTTGAAGGTCCTATCCTTATCTTGTCGCCACGCGATGTGTTGTACCTGACACATGGGTTTGTTGAGGACGATGACGAGGATGATCCTGGTAGGTGGTGGTTAGCAAGATCTGCCGATGGTTCAAGACTTCTTCTTGTCTATACATATGGTGTCTCAGGCAATGCAATTACTGATGATACTAGTGTTGTTCACTATGGTCGCACCATTCGCACCTATCCTTCTGGGTTTCAGTGCATGGTGTTCTTGATGGACACAAGCCAGTTAACTATAGCTAACCAAAGGAAAATGGTTACTAACCTTGGATCATATTCTCTTTTCCTTGGCGTGAACTATTCGATTATCATTGCAGTAGGCGATGCAAATGATCTGGAGGACATCTGACGAGAAGGAACTGTGTTAGACATCACACCAAGAAATTATCTACGAGTACAGGTCGTGTCCTGAAATTTGCCACTTCAGTCTGAATGGTGACGCATCTGTTGGTTTCCACACCAAAACTCACTAGATATGGTCGGAGACTCCATTTTGGTTCATCCCAAGCTTCTCAAACGCCTTGGAGTGGAACAAGCATGTTCAAGGATAACTCATTTGGTCTCGGCCTTCTGTTGAACTCTTTCTTTTAGATGGTTTTTAGCTTATGTACGAGTACTCAGCATTTAGTTTCACACCCGTAAAATACTCCGTATGACCAAAAACCCCTTTTGTACACTTGGTAGTTTCTCTAGTATGTATATTTCACCAATCTTGTAAAAGAACATTATTAGGAGTACAGTTGTACTCTACTACTACTATTCCGTACATAATTTCTTCCAGAATGTTGTATAATGGTAGTACTATTAGTATTACTCCTTGCAGGTCCATAGTTTTGTTTCTTTTTCACTGCAGTTTGGGTCCTGTAAGCCTAAGTTGGATGTGTTGGTAAGTACTTCGCTCAGAAACTGCACGCGGTGGAAGGAAAATGATGTTTCCAGGTTTAGCAGTAAAAACATGTCGCTCATCATGGCATCACTAGTGATTTGACAAGGCAATATTGTATGACGATGTGCTAGTCTAGATTTTTTTCTTCGGAACAAGTACTACTTGTCTACCTAGTAATAGTAGTAGTAGTAGTAGTAAAGGTCTACTAGTAGGAGTACCAGAGAACTCGATGAAGCTAGCTAGAGTTCTAATGTCAGTAGCTGCCACATAAGAGAGAAGGAGGGAGTTTTGCACACGCCGGTGCATGTGGCAGCGCATTCCTTCCGAGACAAGATGGATTTAACTCCCTCACCGGCCTCCCCCCACGCACACACAACCTCTTTTACACAGTCACTTCTTTCCATCCACTACCGCCCCCTGACCTCTCGCTCCATATTGTTGCCGGCCAGCTCCTTGGCTCCGTCCTCTACAGGTGGCGGCACGATTGGCGCGACAACCTTCTGTAGGGCGGTGGAGCATCCGTCATCTCTGTCCCACAGCAGCAATGGCAGTTTGTGAAATACTAGAACACTCGTACCTATTCCCTCTGTTTCATAATATAAGATGTTTTAGCTTATGTGAAACGAGTGTATCTAGATTCACTCCAAACTTACATGATAGAGTTTATGATGCGGTTAAATTTTCATTGTCGATTGCGGAACATTGTCATGTGTAGAGTAGTTCTTATATTGGGTATGCATCCTTTTCTGTAGACTAGGATTGCATAGAAGCTTGTTTTCTAGGCTAGATCCCATAACTAAGAACAGTGGGGATCCGTTCGAAATTGTTAGTTTGACAGCGCAAACTTTTGAACATTTGCATATATTTCTCAATCAACATCATGTAATCAATATTACAACTTGCTACAGAAGGAGATAGGGGAAGGAGGGAAAAATAGGATTCTCGATGAAATAGGTTCCAATCCTGTGACTTCTGCTATCCCAGATGACAAGGTAAATCAATAGAATGACGTATGTTCTTGTTGTTCCACACAGATGCTTTCGCTGTAATCTTTGTTTATCTTCTAACCATAGAAGCACAAAGTTGAATAAGACTCTCAGTTTCCTAATGATGGAGTACCAAATGGATGTCAAATCTCTACACCTAAGATGCCACCTTGTTTACCTTCTATGGAGACTGATGCAGTTGCAGCTGCAGCTGGTACTGATGAGCCTGTACCTACCATCTTCATGCCAGATGATGGAGGTGGTGGATTGGTTTTACCATCTGTGGAGACTTGTGCGGCTGGAGCTGGCAGTGAAGAGCCTTTAGAGGACATTGTGGTGCTTGATAGTTCACCTATTGTGGAGACTCATGCTACCGGTGCTGGCGCTGTTGTTGGTGCTGTTGATCCTGCTCCCAAAATTATCACGCCACATGAACGAGGTGGTGATTTGGGTTTACAATCTGTAGAGACTGTTGCACCTGAAGGTGGTGAACTGTGATTCGGAGATTTCTTTCTTATGATTTGTATGCTTTTCTCTAGAACTTGTATTATGGAGCAACCTTACGCATTTCTTACACTTTTGCCTGTTGAACTGTAGTGTGGAACTGGAACTACTCCTAGTATGTAATCATAATATTCGGATGCTTAACTATTATCGATGATAAACCAATGCTAGTTGAGCTGCACGAGAATTGGCCTCTGCCACTTGCAGGCGTGGTTCCTGGCTCATCTCCTTTTCACAAGCACGGTAAAAAGATGGTTATGTTCCTTTTTTTTGTAATGCCATTATGCTTGTGTTATTGATCTGTAAATTTTATGCTGATTTTGTCACCCAATCCACATTTATGTCTCTACATACAAACATATTTGTTCACATGACTTGAACAAAAACAATATCTTCTATGCATCGACTTACGCAAGGAGACATGCAAATATTTATTTATTTTTCAAACAAAGGAAAAGATATGCCATTTTCATTGATATAGAGGGACATGCAATTCAATTATATTACGATAATTACTCGTACAAGTCATAGAATGGTAGGGATTGCCATAGGAAATCATCACATCCAGCATCTTGTTCTACAGAAGGCGCTATTACCAGATCCACAACCTTCTTTTCCTTGGGAGGATAATGTCAAGTGCAGGATTTCGAATCGAAACACAATCCAATGCTGGTTCATCAAGACAACCTCTAGTTGTGTCAGTCTCCATAGAAGGTACATCAGCGCTATGGTAGACACCGTTGGAAATACAAGCTGAAGCTATTGTTATACTCCTATCAGGACCACAGATAAGGGCCAGAAAATCAAGCTCCAAAATCTAGCATTACAAAATAGACAATAGGTTACCCCATCCGGACAATTCATAGACAATTCATAGTGCAATTTCAGCATCTTACATGATCCTTAGATCTTAGTCCATCCGGTCTTATTATTGGTGGAACGAAATTTGCTAGTACTTTTATTTCTGTGAAGAACCTACAAAACATAGCCAAGTCAGACATCTGGATATATCTAACTTTTCTATAGTCTTAGAGGTGAAGATATCTTTGCATAACACTCACTTATAAAACGGTCTACGGATATCTTCCTGCTCCTTGGAAATGCGAAGTCACCGTTTTGTAGGGTACATCCATCTATACTATACTGTACCTCTAAGTATTTCCTCGTTAGGTACATCAACATCCAAATGCTCCATCGTATCAAAGAAGGATGGGGAATATATCAAGTCAAAAGCTTGCAAGGGATCTCTGCCAAGTTCTTTTTAAGATGTTTTAGAACTCTTTTGTGTAGAGCTTTACTATAGATTTACCTAAAGAACGTACCTACCCAAATCTATAAGAACCTTGTAAATCTAGATGGTCACAAGCTTTAACTATTTCTAGGAGAGGTGGAGAATAAACCAAAGCCAAAAACAATTCTGGTGCTTGAATCTAGCAGGCAAAGCGTGGGGATCGCCCAGCTGATCCCCAGCCGATGCATCTCCTGAAGAACGGCACGGCCAATGGTGGTAGGCCGGCACTGTTGATAGAAAGGCGTCGAGAAGTTTTTTTAAGGCATGGAGAAGTTTCCGGCCTGGTTCTAATCCCGTGCATCTCCCATAAGAATGGCGCAAAATTTGAAGAGACATGGGTTGGTCGCTCGATTGAAGGAGGGCTTAGGAAAGTTTGGGGTCTCGGCTTACATGTGGACCCAGCAGGGAAACGTTATACATGTGTTGTATCGAGCAACGTTGCCAAGTTCCAAACGAGGAGGCGTGAGAGAAGAAAAAAATGTCTAGCATGCACATGTTTCGTGCACAGAGGAGGCTGACATCTTAGGCCCACCAGCCTATATAAATGGCTGAAGCAGCGAGCAATGCTATCAATTTCGGAATAGGAAGGTGCGACCGAGGGCAAAAAATCATCATACAGACGTTTATTCTAATTATTGGATGACATGTGGGACCCAGGAGGTTGATTAGACGGTAGATGCATTGAGCAACGCTATCAACTTCGGAACAGGGTATGTAGCGCGCTCGAAGGAAAAAATTCTATCATACACACATTTCTTCTAATGATAGGATGACATGTGGGTCCCATCAGCCTGATTAAACGGTAGATGCATCGAGTAATGCCATCAACTTCGGAAAAGGGTAGTGTGAGCCAAGGAAACAAATTCCATCATACACACGATTCTTCTAATGAGAGGCTGACATGTCGGACCTACCAGCCTGACTAAATAGCAGACGCCTCGAGCAACATTATTGAGTTCAAATCAGGGAGGCGCGACCGAAAAGTATGGTTCACCAGAGACACTGACGTCCGGGACCCACACGCCTGAGAAGACTTCGATAAGTCAACATTGCAAGAGGAAACGAAAATCTTGCTTCTGCCACGTGCCAGCCAAGCTTCCTCTGTGTATTTAGAGGATCCGTCGTAGTAGAGGGCCGCGAAATCGGAAAAAAGTTTTCAATCGGCCACTGCCAAGCCGAGAAATTTGTCGCAGAAGACGGGCCTTCTACGATGACCACAGGCCAAGTCGTTGCGGAAGGAAACTTTTCTTGTAGTGTGGTCCCTAGGACGACTTATATAGATATCCGACCTAGGGTTATAGGAGAGACCTATCCGGCTATGGTACAATGTCGGTTACAAAGTACATCTTGAACTACAAGTAACTATACAAGCTGAAGTCGGTATGTCTTCTGGGCCTTCCCTTTTCTAGATGGGCTTCCATCTTATCTCGCTGACAGGGCCACGCCTGAAGCAAAGCTCTAACACGAAGTGGGCCACCCTGGTCAACGAGTCACAGTGGGTATACCCGGAAAGTATATCGCGAACAGTAGCCCCCGGAAGCCTCCAAGATCGAAAGTCGGATTTCATTGTATAGCTTGATTCTTCATCGGCTATAGAGTCTTGAACGGTTCCTAGAACTCCAAAACAAAAGTAGGATCTGGGTCTAAAAAATGAGTCGAACCTATGAATACTTCATTACGGTTTTCCCCCACTCGATTTCATACTAGGCTAGAAATTTGTCTCTAACACAACCTGACATCAGTCAAGGTCTAGTCTTGTCACTAACAGACATTGCTGTTAGTGTGACCATTGATGGGTCCTCTTCGCGCGGAACCAAGGCGCCGTTTAATGCGTGCACAGAGATCGAGGAGGCGCAATCTTCTCGAGGAAGCTGCCCTGTTCCTTCCACAATGTGTGGGACAAATCGTGATATGTTCACACAAATCTTGGCACATGCGTGATACATAAGGGGTTGAGATGCTCTCATTCTCCTCTCACCAGTGCCCTTGTCCTCTTCGTCCTCCAAAAGACACAACACCCTCACCTCATTCCTTTTGCTAATCTTCACTGCGCGGCCTACCAAAGGTCATTCCCTCCGACAAGATGGATGATGCTTCTAGCTCCGACATGGTGGTGATGGCGGCGACAGCAGTGGCAGCTACGACGGAAAACTTCTGCGGGGTCTGGATTTCCTGCATGCTGGACAACGAAAAGTTTCACGATGTCAAGAAGGAAGGTCTTCTCTGTGCTGGTGAATGGCGGAGTGGTTTCAGCGAAACCGTTCACGCAACTCATGCTGGCGGGAGGGTCCACATCTAGACCGAGGTTTCAGTTTCCCTCCCTAGAAATTCTTTTCCGAGGTGATTGATTACTATGGAGTTCAACTCCACAATCTTCCCCTAATACGATTCTAGAGATTAGTGCCCATCCATCCCTTTGCGAGGGTTATCTTGGAATGGAGCCGAGTCTTACATTATTCTGGTACTACTTCGGTACCCAGAAAAACTCCATCACCGCCGGTAATCCATAAATTACCGAAACACTAAGCCTAAGCATTAGGATAAATTGAGTGTACCCTAAAGTTATAGCCAGTGAAGAGGTGGCCCTAAAAAATTTTCTATCACAAGGATAAGCCTGCTCTCGAGAATGAAGAATCTTTGTCGCCTTTCCTCGATGGTGCCTCCCCTCCCCAAGAGTCATGGGATGCAGATGCACCGGATCTAACTGAAGATTTGATCCATGCCAAGAGGAGGATAGAATATTTGATGAAGCATAAAGGCCTGAAGGGATCCGACTTAGACCACTACTGGCTAGCACGTCGGATTCAAACCCTCCAGTATATTCGTGATTGTCTTATGCACACAATCACCAAGATTAAGAAAGACAGCCTGAGGATCAGCCAGCTCCCGATCCACGACAAGGATTACTAGACCTAGATTAACAAGGAGCGGGTGGAGAAGAAGACTCTAGCGATTTCTCTGGACATGTTCATGGACGATTAATCCTTGACACCAATAACTTTTTTGACTGATTCTTTCACACTCATTGATTTGCTAATCTATATTTTATTATTTGCGATGTTGAGATAATCTGTCTTTTAGCTTGCTCACCTCCCCAAGTCGGAGCTTTCTCCTCTCGAGTGATATCAACCTGAGGATCCGGCTCCTCAGGAGGATGAAGATCTTGAGTTATTGCCGGAGGCGCTTACCTGGAAGTGTAAAACTCCAACTGTATCTATCGGCACACTAAAAGTGTCAGTTGTAAAGAGGTAAATTTCTTCAAAGGTGTTGTGTCTTATCTCGTATTCTTTCTGAATTGTAACGATCTTAATCTGTTACCATCCAGAGCTAAAACAATCATCAAGGGAAAGGGAAAAGAAAATCCAGGGAAGACTTCACGCCAGCAAAAGTTGACTCTGGCTTTACCTGCTGCCTCACCTCCGACTCCTACCCTGAAACCATCATTAGTACTACAGGATACTTCATATCCACGTGCTCAAGATTCTCCAGGCAGTCTGCAGAGCCAAGGAACATTGGTTCGCAACCGACGTCATCATGAGTGACTCGGTAGTTGATAAGGGTGAACCCGCAAAGGGTAATGATCCCTTGGATGAAACCTTCGCAGATAACCTTCTGCAAAGTCCGGGTGTCGCCAAATTTGGCCTCACTCAGAAAAGCACAAACGATATCCAGAAGCTAGCTCTCCACTATTTGGAGACTTGGAATATTACATCCAAGGAAGAAGCTCAAGAAGCCGAAGATGTTAAACTTGTGGAGCATCTTGATGAAGTTTATCTTCGCAGCGAAAAGCTAAAGGCTTGTGTGATTCTGCCTCCACCAGTAATTACTTTAATCCTCGCCGAGAAGGTTTCTTCTGAAGTAAACATGATCCTCAACAAAATAACTCATGAACATTATGTAAGTCATTTTTTGACTCTTTTTATTATATTTTATAACATATCCTCTAGCCCCCAAGGATGAAGTTGGATAGGAATCTGAATTTATGCTTTTATAGGATGCCAAAGAATGAACTAGTATAGCCCCACAAAGGCTCGTGCTGATATTTAACTTAGTTAAATTAACAGCCTGAGTCTTAGTAGACCTCTGACTCTGGTTACCGTTCTGACTTATAGAAAGTTAATGATTATAACTAGGAATTATTGAACACTATTTGCAACAAGAGGAGAGAGATCAGAGTTGTCATGGGACGACCATGGCAAACGCTACCAGGAGTAGCGATTGGAAGGATTTGGGGCTAGAGCGAGTCGCCATCTGTGGTGTCAGATTGAAAGCAAAGACCTACTCCTACTAGATTGTATTATAGGTGAGTGAGTTACAAGGGTGGCGATCTCGGCGGCTAGTCAGCGAGTCGCTTGGATGGAGTGTATGATGGAACATGAGTACATAGAGTACCCTAGGGAGGTTTATATAGGGGTACCTTGCTAGGGTTTACAGGATTACAACCGTATCAGTTAAGGTTTCAGAGGAGTTGACCTAATCCGATTGGGCCTATCTATGCTTCTGGGCCTCCAGCTTCTAGTCGTCGGGCTTCTCCTTGTGTCACTTTCTAGTCGCCATCCTCCAGGCCCACTTGCAATGGGCTTGGCCCAGTCGAAACGTCCTTCTGGGTATACCCCATTTAGCATATACCCATAAGTAGTCCCTTAGGCGAACGTTGGTTCGGCGCAGGTGTTTACTTGGCAGTTGGAGTAGGCGAGTCTGAGTGGACGCCCAGTCAAATCGGCAGTGGACTCCTCCGAAGAAGGGAGATATTCCTCAAATGCATCTTCAGTCATACCATTGGCGAGTGGAAATATGATCGAGTCGCCATGCCCAATCAATTGGAAGGGGCAGGTAAGCAGGAGAGTCGTGTGGATGAAGTTGGACCATCAGCATGGTCAAACTAGCCATTGGGTAATTCCAACAGTAACTTTGGTGGATTTACCACGAGGCAATGGCTATCCCGAGATTGACGGGTAGCACCCCTTTATAAGGAGAATGGCGGAGGGAGAGGCAAACCTTCTTCGCATTTCGCCACCCTCGTGCATCCTTAGTCTCCATATACACTCCCGACCTGAAATTTCCCAACAGAGTGACCCTTTTCTTCTCTCGATGGCACCTCCAAAAGATCTGTGGGGAAAATCGAAGTGCACCACCACCGCCCTGAAGTCTTTTCAGGTGCAGGGATTCTCTGTAAGGGGAATTGGTGGATTCCCGCGTCCAGCAAGACTGAGCCAAAGCCGTGCCCCTGCGAATTTATCTGCTTCTAGAGCCACCTGGAGAGGGGTCTGGGATTCCCCACATCGATTTTCTTCCAGCGGTTCTATGTGTATTATGCGATCAAGCCATCAGATCTAGGGCAGCATAGCATCGAGCAACTCGCTATCTTTGTCACCTTCTACGAGTGCTACTTGGGGTGTTTCCCTTACTTCCCTCTCTGGTTAGAGCTGTTCCACGACCGCCTTAGTCACGATGGGACGGGCGGCCCTATATTGGGGATTGTTTGTTTGCAGCCCGAAAGTTCCTGGGCAAGCGCATGGCGGTACCCAAGTTCCTTATAATTGCTGCGTTTTGTAAATTTTTGTTGCCAACTACCGAGAGGGGCCATTTCGAGGCAAAATCATCTCACCCATGCGAAATTTAAACATTCCGTTAAACTGCCCCGTGAAGTAGATGGTCGGGACCCACATGTCGGTCATCTGTCCGTGACGCGAGCGCCAACATGGCAACCTCTTAGGAAATCGAGGAACTAAGTGGATTGGATGCATTGACCAATTTCACAAATCCATTCCCCCCATTCCCCTAGCACCAGCAGCATCGGAATCCACCCTCTAGGCAGGACGATCTCTTCGTACATTTGACTTTTGGTGCCAAGTTGTTGCGCCCAGTTGCTGTGCCTAGTCGCTGATCCCAAGCTCCAATGGCGCATGCCGTAGCCGCCGTTGCGAGGCTCTTGCCTACCTCCGCCACCGACGAGCCGAGCAGCTCGGAGGATGGCAGATCCTACTACCAAGGAAAAAGAAGTTATGGCTACATGCGGGTGAGCTATCCTTCTCTTTTCTATTCACACTAATTCTAACTGCTAGCTGGCTACTGAACCTAAAATTGTTTCTTGGCCCAACATGGACAAACATATTTTGTCGACAGTTTTCTATCAAGTGGGATCTCCGCGGACCACCCTTACCTGGTTACGGTATTCCTCTTCAGGTATGACTCTAAATCAGCAAGGGTGAAGGGAGAGTGGTATGGACACCATTGTATCACGATGGAAGAAGCGCTTGCGTAGATCTGCACTATATCTGGTATGGTTGCTACTCTACGTAATCATGATGAATTATGGCCGAAGCAGACTGCAAGGTTTAGCTTCATGGATGAACATGGCACCATGGTAACTCTAACGTGTAAACAGTTAGCTAATAGGGTTGATGAAAAGGTATGCTTCAACTTGCATGTTTGAGCTGAATTTTGATGTACTGGATGTGGAAGGTTCTGCAACTGGGAGTCACCCTTCTATTCTTGGACAGGGTCATTGCTCGAACCCAATTAGCTCCTGGTAAGAAAAAGTCTTTTGGGGTTCGCATGTTTGTGCTGAATTGTAATTTTTGTTTTATTTACTCTATAGATATTGGGCAGTTATGGAACAGTCTTGTTTCTTTGACAAGAAGCACCGTAAGGTTAGAAACATGACTGCCGGGTCGGTCATTTTACTGCCTGAAGAAATTAAAAATGAGTGGAAAGATGATGCTAGACACGATGGTGTTGATTGTCTCGGCGATGCAGAGTACGTGAAGCTAAGAAAATTGGCACCAAGGAAGAGGAACAAGGCAGGAAATTAAGAAGCCAGTGGACGTGAAGGCTTGGCACCTAGACTGCGGAAGAAGGCTGCTGGCAATGAAGATGCATAATAATGTCTTGAACTTGAACCTATATAGATAATTCGGTTAAATTCTGGAGCTCTGTGTGTGGAACTTTGCTAGGCTAAACAATCTACCCAAGTTCTCTGAGTAAAATGTACCGCGACTTAGGGTTTAGAAATGTCCGAGTCAATAGATGAATCCAAAATTGTGATTGTGCCACTACTATCTGAAAACACGCAGCACTGGTTCCACGGTTGCTGAGGGGCAGGATGTCTCCAAATTTGATGGAATGTAAGTGGCAAAGAAATAAATTATTTAAGTTGCTACACTCCATGAAGCAGCAACTTATTTCAGCTGCTGCATACAATGAACATGGCAACATAAAAAACAATGGCAACCGATAATGCCTAGATGTGAAGGAAATCGGTACCACTTTCTGGCCTAATCTTGAGCCCGTCTATCTCATCACCTCCTTGCTCCTGCATCTCCTGCATCTGGCGAAGCTCCTGGATCTCCAGTTACCGGGTGTACGTGCTTCCACTTTATAAATTTTGGTTGTGCCATTTTCATGCGGCACAATCCATGCAGATTACATTTAAACAAACCACCAATGTCAGAATACCACCATGATCAGACAAAAGGAAGTAATGCAGGGATAAGACAGATTAACGGGCGACCAATTTTTTTCCTTCCAGGACTCCGGGACCACTAGTCCATACCGCCAGGTCAACAAGTACTACTATTACAACTTAAAAAGGCATGGAGCTCAAGCTAAATAGAACTAGTTATCACACATCTCATTGATCTTCCTAATCTTAGTTCGATGTGCATCTTCCTACGAGAGCAAGGATCGAATCGTCTGCTGCTTCCTTTTAGCATCTTCATTGCACAGCTTCAATTGTTTCTTTGCATTTTTCCTCATGCACTTGTCAATACTCGTAGTTGTGAACTGCAGAACTTTGGCCTGGTGAAGATCATTCCTTGCTTGAGTTAGTTCTTGTTGTGATTTAGCCTTCAGGGCCAACGCAGTGTCCCTCTCCTTCTCGACTTTGCTAACCTTGTCTTGCACCCTCCTGACATCTCGGTTAAGCTTGGTCGTGTCATATGGTTCCCATAGCTTCATCTCAACACTATCAAGAAATGAGCTTACTACGGATTCTTTCAACTCAACAGTCATATCCCATAGTTTGTCTAGCGTTTTCTGCATTGCTTTGGGCCACTCTGGATCTACCCATTTGGCAACACCGCAACTTCCGCCTTGCATCATTGCACGATGTCTTTGACAACGTAAAAACCTCCTGCATGCGTTTCGTCCTTCGAACACTACAAATTTAGCGGGCACATATCCATGTTTACATAGCATAGGATTGTCTTCATCCGCTAAACCATGATAGTTGGAGTCATACATCGTCTGGTTGGCCTAACACATGATACGCGCATGAGTAAATAGAGTATATCTAGCTCAAAATAGATAACTGGCCATAGATGATAGAGATAGATATGAGACGACTCACATCGAAATCACCGTCCCTGTCGTCGCGACGTGTTTCCTCGCTGTCTCCCCTTGAACCCATGGCAGGAGGGGAGGGGGGTGTGTGGCTGCCGGAGAGATAGCTGGACGTCTCGTCGACTTGCGGCTACGACAGGATGGGTGAGAAGTGGGGAAAGTGGCTTCGAGGGGAAGGAAGAGAAGTATGGGGAGGAAGAGAAGTAATGGGGACGTGACACTAGCATTGAACGAAATATGCCCTGAGAGGCAATAATAAAGTTGTTACTATGTATTCCTTGTATATGATAGATGTTTATTTTGCATGCTATAATTGTATTGATAGGAAACGTCAATACATGTGTGTTTCATAAACAAAAAGGTTCCTAGTTATGCCTCTCTTATAGGCTAGCTCGTTGATTAACAAGATGATCAAAGTTTCCTGATCATGAACATTGGATGTTGTTAATAACGAGGTCACAACATTTGTGAAATGATGTGATGAACATTCATCCGAAGTATAGCATTACGATCAAAGTCAATATGTTTATATTGTTATAACATCATACGAAGTAATCTTAGTCCTTAGACCATGAGATCATGTTAATTGCTAACACTGGAAGAGTATCTTGATAACATCAAACGTCACACCGTAACAGGGTGACTATAAAGGTAGGTTCAGTGCTACGAAGGTGTTATGTTGAGGCTCATGGATCAAGAGTGGAATTTGTCGATCCCGATGACGGATAGATATACTCTAGGCCCTCTCGATGATAAGCAAGTGATGTGATCACTAGAACGTTATATCACGGGAACGAGAAAAGAGTGCATGTCGGTAACGAGATCAAACTAGGTATTTGGATACCGATGATCGAATCTCGTACATGTATTATATCATGAGACAAAGGGATTATGTTACTAGCATTAAAGGTACTCACGATCACAGAAGTCATTGTTGAATGTGCAGGAGTTAGTATGGATCTCTAGGTCCCGCTTCTGATTATTGATCTGAGTGGAGTCTCAATCATGTCTGCATTATTCACGAACCATAGGGTGACACACTTATGGGTTGCCGGACACCATTTTAGAGAACATATGTTTCAGACGAAAGAATTGCAAAGCGCACGAATTGTTTCGATAGAAACCAGAATCGTTTCGAGTGAAATTGCAGAAAGTGGTTCTGCATGTGATATTGAAATATTGCTAGGGGTTTTATGTGAATGTTTGTTAATTAAAGTAATTAACAAAATTCTGAATAAAATAAATAAAAGAGTTTTATTAATTAAGAGTTGTATTAAATTTGGTGGAAATTTAATGCATGTGAGTGGAATTTTGGGTGGAGTAAAAAATTGATGTGAGTGGAGCTTCCACCAAATGAATGAGGAAGAGGTGGGGGCAACCCCCTTGGCCATTAGCCAAGGGAGGGGAGGAGCCCCCCTCTCCTCCCTCACAAAGCACACCTCCTCGTGAAGGATCTCTCTCCCCCTCTAGATATTTCCCCATGGTCTCGGATTAGCGAGGTACATGTTCCCGGTGGCCTTGCGTCTGGAAGGAGTTGCTGCTTCTGCTGATTCGCTAGAGCAAGGACGTGGAGGTTGTCCGATGGCTTGAACGTGTGTGCGAGGACGGATGCACTGCTGATTTGCGGCGCTAGAACTTCCACACGATCTTAAGATCGGCAAGCGTACGACTACATCATCCACAAGTTCCAACTCGTTAACAAAACTCTGTTGTCTTCGAGGGTATGTTCTCTATGGATGTATATCCACCCATTGCTCTGTATCTAGTAGATAGATCTTGGCGTATAGTTCTCATCGTAAGAATTTTTTTGTTTTCTATGTTGCGAACCCAATAGTGGTATCAGAGCCTGATCTATGCGTAGGTGATTTGCACCGTTAGTACACATATGTTTATATGTGGGCGATGATGATATTGTTATTGCTTCTTTCATGTATTTTGGATATTATCGTACATGAGACCAACCTTACATGTCATCGTACATGAGACCGGTTCCACGACTGACATGCAACTAGTTTTGCATAAGTGGCTGGCGTGTGTCTGTCTCTCCTATTATAGTCAATATCTGATTTACAACGAGTTTCTAATAACTTGGTTATCCTTGTTGTGGTTCCATGTTCGTAGGTAAGAACGGTTCTATCTTCGAAGTACCTAAGCCACGCAATGGATAAATTAGAGGCGTCTAGTTTAGATCGTTGCTAGGCTAGTGTCTTGATATGGTATTGTTGTAAGTAGATGTATGATAGATACTCTTACAACACACTTAACGTGTAAGTTCCTTATACCTTGGTCTTACACACAAAGGTATGATAGAGATCATACCACGATGCAAATGATAGAGATCAAATGCATGGACCATATCACTTCACTTCACACATTAGATGTTTGCATCTTATATTGCTAGTTTGGCGCTTTTGGTAGCATTGTAAGATGATCCCTCATTTAGATATCAAGATAAAATGTGTTCTTCCTTAAGTATGCACCGTTCTATGGATCGTGTTTCGAGACATCACGTGATGATCGGGTGTACTCGACTCTACGCTTTCATACAACGGGTGTAAGACAGTTTTACACACGCGAATACTAAGGTTCTTACTTGGCGAGCCTAGCATGTACAGACATGGCCTCGGAACATAGACTGAAAGGTTAAGCATGATTCATATAGTTAATATGATGCCCATATAGATGCTTGCCTTTGAAGCTACACCGACTCACATGATGATCGGACTTGGTGTAGTGGATTTGGTTCATGTAATCACCAAAAATACAAGAGGGATGTCATTTTTGAGTGGGAGTTCATTAGTAATTTGGATTAGATGAACTCAATCTATCATAAACTTAGTCTAAATAAACTTTACAAATTCTGTTGTAGATGGCACCACCTGCTTTTAATTTTAATGTGTTCATGGAGAAAGAGAAACTTGCTGTGAATGGTAGCAACTTCACCAATTGGGCTATGGATCTGAGGATTCTCCTCACTGCTGCACAAAAGCAATATGTGCTAGAGGCGCCACCAGGCCCCCCACCAGCTCCTGATGCCCCTAACGAGGAAAATAATGTCTATATAACTCGTCAGCAGGACCACAACTTAGTTCATTGCGGCATACTGTATGGGCTAGAGCCAGAACTTCGAAAGCATTTAAAAAATGGCAATGCCTTTGATACCATGGGAGAATTGAAAATGATTTTCGATACCCATGCTGCCGTAGAGAGTTATAATTCTTCTGAAAGTTCTTTAGCTGCATGATGGAGGAGAACAGCTCCGTTAGTGAGCACGTACTCAAAATGTCTGGGTATACCGATAAGCTTCTGTCCTTGGGAAACGATTCCCATTGACTTAGGCATACATCGTGTTCTCCAATGTCTGCCACCTAGCTACAAGAGCTTCGCGATGAACTATAACATGCAGGGCATGAAGAAGTCTCTTCTCGAGCTTCTTTCAATGCTTAAGACTGCAGAAGTGGAGATTAGGAAAGAACATCAAGGGTTGATGATCAATAAGACCACCGGTTTCAAGAAGGACAAGAAAGGCAAGCGGAAGGGAAAGAAGGGCGGCAAATCTGTTGCTGCACCTAAAAAGAAATCCTGAGCTGGCCCTAAGTCTGATACTGAGTGCTACTATTGCAAGGGGACTGGCCATTGGAAGCACAACTGCCCCAAACATTTGGCGGACAAGAAGGCCGACAAGGCAAACAAAGGTATATGTGATATACATGTTATTGATGTGTACTTGACTAGTACTCGCAGTAGCACCTGGGTATTTGATACGGGATCGGTTGCTACTATATGTAACTCGATTCAGGGGCTGCGGAACAAGCGACATCTAGCAAGGGATGAGGTCACGATGCGGGTCGGCAATGGATCAAGAGTTGATGTGATCTCCGCCAGAACGCTGGCTCTCCATATGCCGTCAGAATTAGTTATAAATCTGAATAATTGTTATTTGGTGCCTGCACTGAGCATGGACATTGTATCCGGATCATGTTTGATGCGAAGTGGTTATTCCTTTAAATATGAAAAGAATGGTTGTTTGATTTATATGAATGATATCTTTTATGGTCATGCACCTATGTTGAATGGTTTATTTCTGTTGGATCTCGATAGTACTATTACGTATATTCATAATATTGATGCTAAAAGGATTAAACTTGATAATGATATATCTGCATATATGTGGCACTGCCGTCTAGGTCATATTGGCATTAAACGCATGAAGAAACTCCATTCTGATGGACTTTTGGAATCACTTGATTTTGAATCATTGGATACATGTGAGCCATGCCTTATGGGAAAGATGACTAGAACGCTGTTTTTCGGTTCAATGGAACAGGCGACAGATTTATTGGAAATCATACATACTGATGTGTGTGGACCAATGAGTGTGTCGGCGCGAGGTGGATATCGTTATTTTGTTACTTTCATGAATGATTTGAGTAGATACGGGTATATCTATTTGATGAAACATAAGTCTGAAACCTTTGAGAAGTTCAAGGAATTTCAGAATGAAGTGGAAAATCATCGTAACAGAAATATCAAATTTCCGCGGTCCGACTATGGAGGAGAGTATCTTAGTTACGATTTTAGCACACATATGAAAGACTGTGGAATAGTTTCACAACTCACGCCTGCCAGAACACCACAACGTAATGGTGTGTCGGAACGTCATAATCGTACTTTATTGGATATGGTTTGATCTATGATGTCTCTAACTGACTTGCCACTGTTATTTTGGGGTTATGCACTAGAAATCGCTGCATTCACTTTAAATCGGGCAGCATCTAAATCCGTTGAAACGACACCGTATGAATTATGGTTTGGAAACAAACCTAAGCTGTCATTTCTTAAAGTTTGGGGATGCGATGTTTATGTGAAGAAACTTTAGCCGGATAAACTCGAACCCAAAGCGGAAAATGCATCTTCATAGGATACCCTAAGGAAACGATTGGGTATACCTTCTATCACATATCCGAGGGCAAGGTTTTTGTTGCCAAGAATGGATCCTTTCTTGAGAAGGAGCTTCTCGCGAAAGTTGTGAGTAGTCGGAAGGTAGAACTCGAAGAGGTTATTGAACCTTATCTTCATGAAATGGAGAGTAGCGCAACACCGGAAGTTGTTTCGGAGTTGACTTCACCTAATGAAGAGAGAGCTAATGATATTGATCATGAAACTCCAAAAGAGGACACTACCGAACCTCACAGGTCAAGCAGGACACGTGCAGCTCCTGAACTGTACGACAATCCTGTTATGAATTTCATGATTGATGAAATAGCTAACCCTGCGACGTATAAAGAAGCGATGATGAGCCCGAATTCCAACAAATGGTTAAAAGCCATGAAATCCGAGATAGAATCCATGTACGAAAACCAGGTTTGGACCTTGGTGGACTTACCTCACGATCGAAAGGCCGTTGAGAATAAATGGATTTTCAAAAGAAAAACCGATGCTGATGGTAATGTGACCATCTATAAAGCTCGACTTGTCGCAAAAGGGTTTCGACAAATTCAAGGAGTTGACTATGATGAGACATTCTCTCCCGTAGCGATGCTAAAGTCAGTTAGGATTATGTTAGCAATTGGTGCATATTTCGATTATGAAATATGGCAGATAGATGTCAAAACCGCGTTCCTCAATGGTAATATTTAAGAAGAGTTGTATATGATACAACCTAAGGGTTTTGTCGATCCTAAGGATGCTGATAAGGTATGCAAGCTTCATCGATCCATCTATGGATTGAAGCAAGCATCCCGGAGTTGGAATCTCCGCTTTGATGAGGTGATCAAAGAGTTTGTATTTGTCCAAACTTATGAAGAGGCTTGTATTTACAAGAAAGTGAGTGGGAGCAATGTGGCATTTCTGATATTATATGTGGATGACATATTATTGATTGGAAATGATATATATCTTTTAAATAGTATTAAAAGTTATCTGAACAGCAAATTTTCGATGAAAGACCGTGGTGAAGCGTCATATATATTAGGCATTAAAATCTATAGAGATAGATCAAGACGCCTAATTCGGCTATCGCAGAGTACATACCTTGATAAGATATTAAAGAAGTTTAATATGGACGGAAGTAAGAAGTGGTTCTTACCTATGTTGCAAGGCAAGACATTGAGTAAGACTCAAAGTCCGACTACGGGGGAAGAAAGAGAGATAATGGATACAATCCCCTATGCCTTAGCCATAGGCTCTATAATGTACGCCATGCTATGTACAAGACCGGATGTGGCACATGCTATTACTCTGACTAGTAGGTACCAATCGGATCCAGGTTTGGAACACTAGATAGCGGTCAAGAATATCCTTAAGTACTTAAGAAGAACTAAGGATATGTTTCTTGTATACGGAGGTGAAGAAGAGCTAGTCGCTAAGTGTTATGTCGATGCTAGCTTTGACACCGATCCGGATGACTCTATGTCTCAATCTGGATATGTATTTCTCTTGAACGGAGCAACAATTAGTTGGAGGAGTTCCAAACAACCTGTGGTGGCTGGATCAACGACGGAGGCGGAATATGTTGCTTCTTTAGAAGCGGCGGGAAGCGGTTTGGATGAAGGAGTTCATAACAGAACTAGGTATTGTTCCTAGTGCATTGGACCCAATGGTGATCTATTGTGACAAGAATGGAGCCATAGCCAATGCCAAGGAACCAAGGTCTCACAAGAATTCCAAGCATATTAAGCGCCGGTTTCACCCATCCACGAGCATGTCAAGGATGGAGATATAAAGATTTGTAAAGTACACACGGACCTAAATGTAGCAGATCTGTTGACTAAAGTTCTCCCTAGGGAAAAACATGATCAACACCAAATCTCCAATGGGTGTTAGATTTATCACTATGTGAACTAGATTATTGTCTCTAGTGCAAGTGGGAGATTAAAGGAAATATGCCCTGAGAGGCAATAATAAAGTTGTTATTATGTATTCCTTGTATATGATAGATGTTTATTTTGCATGCTATAATTGTATTGATAGGAAACATTAATACATGTGTGTTTTATAAAGAAAAAGGTTCCTAGTTATGCCTCTCTTATAGACTAGCTCGTTGATTAACAAGATGATCAAAGTTTCCTGATCATGGACATTGGATATTATTAATAACAAGGTCACAGCATTTGTGAAATGATGTGATGAACATTCATCCGAAGTATAGCATTACGATCAAAGTCATTATGTTTATATTGTTATAACATCATACGAAGTAATCTTAGTCCTTAGACCATGAGATCATGCTAATTGCTAACACAGGAAGAGTATCTTGATAACATCAAACGTCACACCGTAATAGGGTGACTATAAAGGTAGGTTCAGTGCTACGAAGGTGTTATGTTGAGGATCATGGATCAAGAGTGGAATTTGTCAATCCCGATGACGGATAGATATACTATGGGCCCTCTTAGTGATATCACATTAAGATAGCTTGCAAGCAAGTGATGTGATCACTAGAATGTTATATCAGGAGAACAAGAAAAGAGTGCATGTTGGTAACAAGATCAAACTAGGTATTTGGATACCGATGATCGAATCTCGAACATGTATTATATCATGAGACAAAGGGATTAAGTTACTAGCGTTAAAGGTTCTCACGATCACAGAAGTCGTCATTGAACGTGCAGGAGCTGGTATGGATCTCTAGGTCCTTCTTCTGATTATTGATCTGAGAGGAGTCTATATCATGTCTGCATTATTCACAAACTGTAGGGTTACACACTTAAGGGTTTCCGGAAACCATTTTGAAACACATATGTTTCAGATGAAAGAATTGCAAAGCGCAGGAATTGTTTCGATAGAAACTAGAATTGTTTCGGGTGAAATTGCAGAAAGTGGTTTTCATGTGATATTGAAATGTTGCAAGGGGTTTTGTGTGAATGTTTGTTAATTAAAGTAATTAACAAAATTCTGAATAAAATAAATAAAAGAGTTTTATTAATTGAGAGTTGCATTAAATTTGGTGGAAATTTAATACATGTGAGTGGAATTTTGGGTGGAGTCAAAATTGATGTGAGTGGAGCTTCCACCACATGAATGAGGAAGAGGTGGGGGAACCACCCTTGGCCGCCGGCCATGGGAGGGGAGGAGCCCCCCTCTCCTATAAAAGGCCCCCCTCTCCTCCCTCATGGTATTGGATTAGGGAGATACATGTTCCCGGTGGCCTTGCGTCTGGAAGGAGTTTCTGCTTCCGCTGATTCGCTGGAGCGAGGAGGTGGAGGTTGTACGGTGGCTTGAACGTGTGTGCGAGGACGGATGCGCTGCTGATTAGCGGCGCTAGAACTTCCACATGATCTTGAGATCGGCAAGCGTACGACTACATCATCCACAAGTTCCAACTCGTTAAAAAACTCGGTCGTCTTCGAGGGTAAGTTCTCTATGGATGTATATCCACCCGTTGCTCTGTATCTAGTAGATAGATCTTGGCGTATAGTTCTCATCGTAGGCATATGGCCCACTGATCTTGTGAGTCATGACACTCGCAAAAGGGGAGCCCTTGTTAGTTTGTCCAGAGCAAGCGGGTAGCAAGCATGGCCAATCATGCTGCAGAACAGCCTACTCGCGGATCGCTCTCACGAAGACCATCCCAATCGTCCAAGCACCTAGATCGAATGGTATGTAACAATCGTCATGGAGAAAAATTGTGTTAGGGCGTGCCTTCTAGAAACAGAATTTCAAACGGCCACCATTGGGCGGCTAAGGTCAGGGCTCTCCTAAGGTTAGGAACCATATATGGTTTATGAGAAGAACACACATGCAATTACACTGGTGGATCCATATGTGGTTTGTGAAAACAACACACATGTAATGACTCTAACTATGGATTGTGAAAAGAATAGGCAATCCAATGACACTGATGGATCCAAGTGTGCTTTGTGAAAGAACAGACATTCACTGACTCTAGTTGAGGTCATGGAAAGAACACACATGCAATGACACTGGTGGATCCATATGTGGTTTTTGAAAAGAACGGACATCCAATGAAAATGATGGAACCATATGTGGTTTGTGAAAAGAACACACATGCAGTGACTCTACATATGGTTAATCAATAGGACACACATGCAATGACTCTAGTTGTGGTTTGTGAAAATAACACACATGCAATCACACTGGTGGATCCATATGTGGTTTGTGAGAAGAACAGACATGCAATGAACTCTGGTGGATCCGTATGTGGTTTGTGAGAAAAACACACATCCAATGACTCTATATGTGGTTTGTGAAAAGAACGCACATACAATGAACTAGTGGATCCATATGTGGTTTGTGAGAAGAATAGACATGCAATGAACTCTGGTGGATCCATATATGGTTTGTGAGAAGAACAAACATGCAATGAATCTATATGTGGTTTGCAAAAAGAACACACATGCAATGACAATGGTGGATCCAAATGTTGTTTATGAAAAGAACACACATGCAACGACTCTAGATGTGGTTAATGAAAATAACACACATGCAATGACTCTAGCTGTGGTTTGTGAAAAGAACACACATGCAATGACACTAGTGGATCCATATGTGGTTTGTGAAAAGAACATACATGCAATGAATCTAGCTGTGGTTAATGAAAAGAACACACATGCAATCACACTGGTGGATCCATATGTGGTTTTTGAAAAGAACACACATGCAATTACTCTGGGTGTGGTTGTGAAAAGAACACACATGCAATGACACTGGTGGATCAATATGTGGTTTGTGAAAAGAATAGACATCCAATGACTCTAGATGTGGTCTGTGAAAAGAACACACATGCAATAAGACTGGTAGATCCATGTGTGGTTTGTGAGAAGAACAGACATGTAATGACTCTAGCTGTGGTTTGTGAAAAGAACAAACATGCAATGAACTCTGGTGGATCCACATGTGGTTTGTGAGAAGAACAAACATGCAATGACTCTAGATGTGGTTTGTGAAAAGAATAGACATCTAATGACTCTAGATGTGGTTTGTGAAAAGAACACACATGCAATGACACTGGTGGAACTATGTGTGGTTTGTGAGAAGAACAGACATGGAATGACTCTAGCTGTGGTTTGTGAAAAGAACAGACATGCAATGAACTCTAGTGGATCCATATGCGGTTTGTGAGAATAACACACATCAATGACTCTAGATGTGGTTTGGGAAAAGAAAAGACATGCAATGACTCTAGCTCTGGTTCGTGAAAAGAACACACATGCAATGACCCTAGCTCTGGTTTGTGAAAAGAACAGACATGCAATGAACTCTGGTGGGTCCATATGTGGTTTGTGAGAAGAACACACATGTAATGACTCTAGATGTTGTTTGTGAAAAGAACAGACATCCAATGACTCTAGATGTAGTTTGTGAGAAGAACAGACAAGCAATGACTCTAGCTGTGGTTTGTGAAAAGAACACACATGCAATGAACTCCGGTGGATCCATATGTGGTTTGTGACAAGAACACACGTGCAATGACTCTAGATGTGGTTTGGGAAAAGAATAGACATGTAATGACTCTAGCTGTGGTTTGTGAGAAGAACACACATGCAATGACTCTAGATGTGGCATGTGAAAAGAACATACATCCAATGACACTGGTGGATCCCTATCTGGTTTGTGAAAAGAACACACATGCAATGACTCTAGATGTGGTCAATGAAAATAACACACATGCAATTATTCAAGTTGTGGTTTGTGAAAAGAACACACATGCAATGACACTGGCAGATCCATATGTGGTTTGTGAGAAGAACACACATGGAATGACTCTAGATGTGGTTTGTGAAAAGAACAGACATCCAATGACACTAGTGGATCCATGTGTGGTTTGTGAAAAGAACACACATGCAATGACTCTGGATGTGGTTAATGAACAGAACACACATGCAATGTCTCGAGTTGTGGTTTATGAAAAGACAAACATCTAATGACACTGGTAGATCGATATTTGGTTTGTGAGAAGAACAGACATGCAATGAACTCTGGTGGATCCATATATGGTTTCTGAGAAGAACACACATGCAATGACTCAAGTTGTGAGTTGTGAAAAGAACACACATGTAATGAGACTGGTGGATCCAAATGTGGTTTGTGAAAATAAAACACATGCAATGACTCTAGATGTGGTTTGTGAAAATAAGAGACATCCAATGACTCTAGATGTGGTTTGTGAGAAGAACACACATCCAATGACACTGGTGGATCCATGTGTGGTTTGTGAGAAGAACAGACATGCAATGACTCTAGCTGTGGTTTGTGAAAACAATTGACATGCAATGAACTCTGGTGGATCCATATGTGGTTTGTGAGAAGAACACAAATGCAATGTGTCTAGATGTGGTTTGTGAAAAGAATAGACATAGAATGACTCTAGCTATGGGTTGTTAAAAGAACACACATGCAATGACTCTGGTGGATCCATGTGTGGTTTGTGAGAACAGACATGCAATTACTCTAGCTGTGGTTTGTGAAAAGAACATGCATGCAAATAACTCTGGTGGATCCATATGTGATTTGTGAAAAGAACACACATGCAATCACTCTAGCTGTGGTTTGTGAAAAGAACACACATGCAATGACACTGGTGGATCCATATGTGGTTTGTTCAAAAAAGAACACACATGCAATGACTCTAGATGTGGATTGTGAGAAGAACACACACGCAATGACTCTAGATGTGGTTTGTGAAAAAATACACATGCAATGAACTAGTGGATCCATATGTGGTTTGTGAGAAGAACCAACAAGCAATGAACTCTGGTGCATCCATATGTGGTTTGTGAGAAAAACACACACGCAATGACTCTAGATGTGGTTTGTGAAAACAACACACATGAAATGACACTGGTGGATCCATATGTCGTTTATGAAAAGAACACACATGCAATGACACTGGTGGACCCATGTGTGGTTTCTGAGAAGAACATACATGCAATGACTCTAGCTGTGGTTAAAGAAAAGAACACACATGCAATCACATTGGAGGATCCATATGTGGTTTGTGAAAATAATACACATCTAATTACTCTAGATGTGGTTTGTGAAAAGAACACACATGCAATGACACTGGTGGATCAATATGTGGTTTGTGAAAAGAAGAGACATCCAATGACTCTAGATGTGGTTTGTGAAAAGAACACACATGCAATGACACTGGTGGACCCATGTGTGGTTTGTCAGAAGAACAGACATGCAATGAATCTTGCTGTGGTTTGTGAAAAGAACATAAATGCAATGAACTCTGGTGATCCATATGTGGTTTGTGAGAAGAACACACATGCAATGACTCTAGTGTGGGTTGTGAAAAGAACAGACATGCAATGACTCTAGCTGTGGTTTGTGAGAAGAACAAACATGCAATGACATTGGTGGATCCATGAGTGGTTTGTGAGAAGAACAGACATGCAATGACTCTAGCTGTGGTTTGTGAAAAGAACACACATGCAATGAACTCTAGTGTATCCATATGTGGTTTGTGAGAAGAACACACATGCAATGACTCTAGATGTGGTTTGTGAAAAGAACATACATACAATGACTCTAGCTGTGGTTTGTGAAAAGAAAACACATGGAATAACTCTTGTGGATCCATGTGTGGTTTGTGAGAAGAACAGACATGCAATGACTCTAGCTGTGGTTTGTGAAAAGAACATACATGCAATGAACTCTAGTGGATCCATATGTGGTTTGTGAGAAGAACACACATGCAATGACTCTAGATTTGTTTTGTGAAAAGAACAGACATGCGATGACACTGGTGGATCCATATGTGGTTTGTGAAAAGAACAAACATGCAATGACTCTAGCTATGGTTTGTGAAAAGAACCCACATGCAATGACATTGGTGGATCCATATGTGGTTTGTGAGAAGTACAGACATGCAATGAACTCTAGTGGATCCGTATGTGGTTTGTGAGAAGAACACACATGCAATGACTCTAGATGTGGTTTGTGAAAAGAACACACATGCAATGAAACTGATGGATCCAAATGTGGTTTGTGAAAAGAACACACATGCAATCACTCTATATGTGGTTAATTAAAAGAACACACATGCAATGACTCTAGTTGTGGTTTGTGAAAAGAAGACACATGCAATGACACTGGTGGATCCATATGTGGTTTGTGAAAAGAACACACGTGCAATCACACTGGTGGATCCTTATGTGGTTTGTGAAAAGAACACACATGCAATGACTCTAGGTATGGTTTGTGAAATGAAAACACATGCAATGACACTGGTGGATCAATATGTGGTTTGTGAAAATAACATACATCCAATGATTCTAGATGTGGTTTGTGAAAAGAACAGACATGCAATGACACTGGTGGATCCATGTGTGGTTTATGAGAAGAGCAGACATGCAATGACTCTAGCTGTGGTTTGTGAAAGGAACAGACATGCAATGAGCTCTGGTGGATCCATATGTGGTTTGTGAGAAGAACACAAATGCAATGACTCTAGATGTGGTTGGTGAAAACAACAGACATACAAAGACTCTAGCTATGGTTTGTGAAAAGAACACACATGCAATGATAATGGTGGATCCATGTGTGGTTTGTGAGAAGAACAGACATGGAATGACTATAGTTGTGGTTTGTGAAAGGAACACACATCCAATGAACTCTGGTGGATCCATATGTGGTTTGTGAGAAGAACACACATGCAATGACTCTAATGTGGGTTGTGAAAAGAACAGACATGCAATGACTCTAGCTGTGGTTTGTGAGAAGAACACACATGCAATGACACTTGTGGATCCATGTGTGGTTTGTGAGACGAACAAACATGCAACGACTCTAGATGTGGTTTGTGAAAAGAACACACATGCAATGAACTCTAGTGGATCCATATGTGGTTTGTGAGAATAACACACATGCAATGAATCTAGATGTGGTTTGTGAAAAGAACATACATACAATGACTCTAGCTGTGGTTTGTGAAAAGAAAACACATGCAATAACTCTGGTGGATCCATGTGTGGTTTGTGAGAAGAACAGACATGCAATGACTCTGGCTGTGGTTTGTGAAAAGAACATACATGCAATGAACTCTGGTGGATCCATATGTGGTTTGTGAGAAGAACACACATGCAATGACTCTAGATGTGTTTTGTGAAAAGAACAAACATGCGATGACACTGGTGGATCCATATGTGGTTTGTGAAAAGAACAAACATGCAATGACTCTAGCTATGGTTTGTGAAAAGAACCCACATGCAATGACATTGGTGGATCCATATGTGGTTTGTGAGAAGAACAGACATGCAATGAACTCTAGTGGATCCATATGTGGTTTGTGAGAAGAACACACATGCAATGACTCTAGATGTGGTTTGTGAAAACAACACACATGCAATGAAACTGATGGATCCAAATGTGGTTTGTGAAAAGAACACACATGCAATCACTCTATATGTGGTTAATTAAAAGAACACACATGCAATGACTCTAGCTGTGGTTTGTGAAAAGAATACACATGCAATGACACTGGTGGATCCATATGTGGTTTGTGAAAAGAACACACGTGCAATCACACTGGTGGATCCTTATGTGGTTTGTGAAAAGAACACACATGCAATGACTCTAGATATGGTTTGTGAAATGAAAACACATGCAATGACACTGGTAGATCAATATGTGGTTTGTGAAATTAACATACATCCAATGATTCTAGATGTGGTTTGTGAAAAGAACAGACATGCAATGACACTGGTGGATCCATGTGTGGTTTATGAGAAGAGCAGACATGCAATGACTCTAGCTGTGGTTTGTGAAAGGAATAGACATGCAATGAGCTCTAGTGGATCCATATGTGGTTTGTGAGAAGAACACACATGCAATGACTCTAGATGTGGTTGGTGAAAACAACAGACATACAAAGACTCTAGCTGTGGTTTGTGAAAAGAACACACATGCAATGATACTGGTGGATCCATGTGTGGTTTGTGAGAAGAACAGACATGGAATGACTATAGCTATGGTTTGTGAAAAGAACACACATCCGACGAACTCTGGTGGATCCATATGTGGTTTGTGAGAAGAACACACATGCAATGACTCTAGTGTGGGTTCTGAAGAGAACAGACATGCAATGACTCTAGCTGTGGTTTGTGAGAAGAACACACATGCAATGACACTGGTGGATCCATATGTGGTTTGTGAAAAGAACACACGTGCAATCACACTGGTGGATCCTTATGTGGTTTGTGAAAAGAACACGCATGCAATGACTCTAGATATGGTTTGTGAAATGAAAACACATGCAATGACACTGGTGGATCAATATGTGGTTTGTGAAAATAACATACATCCAATGATTCTAGATGTGGTTTGTGAAAAGAACACACATGCAATGACACTGGTGGATCCATGTGTGGTTTATGAGAAGAGCAGACATGCAATGACTCTAGCTGTGGTTTGCGAAAGGAACAGACATGCAATGAGCTCTGGTGGATCCATATGTGGTTTGTGAGAAGAACACACATGCAATGACTCTAGATGTGGTTGGTGAAAACAACAGACATACAAAGACTCTAGCTGTGGTTTGTGAAAAGAACACACATGCAATGATACTGGTGGATCCATGTGTGGTTTCTGAGAAGAACAGACATGGAATGACTATAGCTGTGGTTTGTGAAAAGAACACACATCCAACGAACTCTGGTGGATCCATATGTGGTTTGTGAGAAGAACACACATGCAATGACTCTAGTGTGGGTTGTGAAATGAACATACATGCAATGACTCTAGCTGTGGTTTGTGAGAAGAACACACATGCAATGACACTGGTGGATCCATGTGTGGTTTGTGAGACGAACAAACATGCAATGACTCTAGCTGTGGTTTGTGAAAAGAACACACATGCAATGAACTCTAGTGGATCCATATGTGGTTTGTGAGAAGAACACACATGCAATGACTCTAGATGTGGTTTGTGAAAAGAACATACATACAATGACTCTAGCTATGGTTTGTGAAAAGAAAACACATGCAATAACTCTGGTGGATCCATGTGTGGTTTGTGAGAAGAACAGACATGCAATGACTCTAGCTGTGGTTTGTGAAAAGAACATACATGCAATCAACTCTGGTGGATCCATATGTGGTTTGTGAGAAGAACATACATGCAATGACTCTACCTGTGTTTTGTGAAAAGAACAGACATGCGATGACACTGGTGGATCCATATGTGGTTTGTGAAAAGAACAAACATGCAATGACTCTAGCTATGGTTTGTGAAAAGAACCCACATGCAATGACATTGGTGGATCCATACTTGGTTTGTGAGAAGAACATACATGCAATGAACTCTAGTGGATCCATATGTGGTTTGTGAGAAGAACACACATGCAATGACTCTAGATGTGGTTTGTGAAAAGAACACACATGCAATGAAACTGATGGATCCAAATGTGGTTTGTGAAAAGAACACACATGCAATCACTCTATATGTGGTTAATTAAAACAACACACATGCAATGACTCTAGCTATGGTTTGTGAAAAGAAGACACATGCAATGACAGTGCTGGATCCATATGTGGTTTCTGAAAAGAACACACATGCAATGACTCTAGATGTGGTTAATGAAAATAACACACATGCAATGACTCTAGCTGTGGTTTATGAAAAGAACACACATGCAATGACAGTAGTGGATCCATATGTGGTTTGTGAAAAAAATAGACACGCAATGACTCTAGGTGTGGTTTATAAAAAGAACACACATGTAATCACATTCGTGGATCCATATGTGGTTTGTGAAAAGAACACACATGTAATGACTCTATATGTGGTTTGTGAAAAGAACACACATGCAATGACACTGGTGGATCCATGTGTGGTTTATGAGAAGAGCAGACATGCAATGACTCTAGCTGTGGTTTGTGAAAAGAACAGACATGCATTGAGCTCTGGTGGATCCATATGTGGTTTGTGAGAAGAACACACATGCAATGACTCTAGATGTGGTTGGTGAAAACAACAGACATACAAAGACTCTAGCTGTGGTTTGTGAAAAGAACACACATGCAATGATACTGGTGGATCCATGTGTGGTTTGTGAGAAGAACCGACATGGAATGACTGTAGCTGTGGTTTGTGAAAAGAACACACATCCAACAAACTCTGGTGGATCCATATGTGGTTTGTGAGAAGAACACACATGCAATGACTCTAGTGTGGTTTGTGAAAAGAACAGACATGCAATGACTCTAGCTTCGGTTTGTGAGAAGAACACACATGCAATGACACTGGTGGATCCATGTGTGGTTGGTGAGAAGAACAGACATGCAATGACTCTTGTTGTGGTTTGTGAAAAGAACACACATGCAATGAACTCTAGTGGATCCATATGTGGTTTGTGAGAAGAACACACATGCAATGACTCTAGATGTGGTTTGTGAAAAGAACATACATACAATGACTCTAGCTGTGGTTTGTGAAAAGAAAACACATACAATAACTCTGGTGGATCCATGTGTGGTTTGTGAGAAGAACAGACATGCAATGACTCTAGCTGTTGTTTGTGAAAAGAACATGCATGCAATGAACTCTGGTGGATCCATATGTGGTTTGTGAGAAGAACACACATGCAATGACTCTAGATGTGTTTTGTGAAAAGAACAGACATGCGATGACACTGGTGGATCCATATGTGGTTTGTGAAAAGAACAAACATGCAATGGCTCTAGCTATGGTTTGTGAAAAGAACCCACATGCAATGACATTGGTGGATCCATATGTGGTTTGTGAGAATAACAGACACGCAATGAACTCTAGTGGATCCATATGTGGTTTGTGAGAAGAACACACATGCAATGAATCTAGATGTGGTTTGTGAAAAGAACACACATGCAATGAAACTGA
This sequence comes from Avena eriantha, assembly GCA_910589775.1. NCBI lineage: Eukaryota > Viridiplantae > Streptophyta > Magnoliopsida > Poales > Poaceae > Avena > Avena eriantha. The sequence goes on along the minus strand of OU342740.1, from coordinate 107,723,732 downwards.
TGGATCCAAATGTGGTTTGTGAAAAGAACACACATGCAATCACTCTATATGTGGTGAATTAAAAGAACACACATGCAATGACTCTAGCTGTGGTTTGTGAGAAGAACACACATGCAATGACTCTAGATGTTGTTTGTGAAAAGAACAGACATCCAATGACTCTAGATGTAGTTTGTGAGAAGAACAGACAAGCAATGACTCTAGCTGTGGTTTGTGAAAAGAACACACATGCAATGAACTCCGGTGGATCCAGATGTGGTTTGTGACAAGAACACACGTGCAATGACTCTAGATGTGGTTTGGGAAAAGAATAGATATGTAATGACTCTAGCTGTGGTTTGTGAGAAGAACACACATGCAATGACTCTAGATGTGGCATGTGAAAAGAACATACATCCAATGACACTGGTGGATCCATATCTGGTTTGTGAAAAGAACACACATGCAATGACTCTAGATGTGGTCAATGAAAATAACACACATGCAATTATTCCAGTTGTGGTTTGTGAAAAGAACACACATGCAATGACACTGGTAGATCCATATGTGGTTTGTGAGAAGAACACACATGGAATGACTCTAGATGTGGTTTGTGAAAAGAACAGACATCCAATGACACTAGTGGATCCATGTGTGGTTTGTGAAAAGAACACAGATGCAATGACTCTGGATGTGGTTAATGAACAGAACACACATGCAATGTCTCGAGTTGTGGTTTATGAAAAGACAAACATCTAATGACACTGGTAGATCGATATTTGGTTTGTGAGAAGAACAGACATGCAATGAACTCTGGTGGATCCATATGTGGTTTGTGAGAAGAACACACATGCAATGACTCTAGTTGTGAGTTGTGAAAAGAACACACATGTAATGAGATTGGTGGATCCAAATGTGGTTTGTGAAAATAAAACACATGCAATGACTCTAGATGTGGTTTGTGAAAAGAAGAGACATCCAATGACTCTAGATGTGGTTTGTGAGAAGAACACACATCCAATGACACTGGTGGATCCATGTGTGGTTTGTGAGAAGAACAGACATGCAATGACTCTAGCTGTGGTTTGTGAAAACAATTGACATGCAATGAACTCTGGTGGATCCATATGTGGTTTGTGAGAAGAACACAAATGCAATGTGTCTAGATGTGGTTTGTGAAAAGAATAGACATAGAATGACTCTAGCTATGGGTTGTTAACAGAACACACATGCAATGACTCTGGTGGATCCATGTGTGGTTTGTGAGAACAGACATGCAATTACTCTAGCTGTGGTTTGTGAAAAGAACATGCATGCAAATAACTCTGGTGGATCCATATGTGATTTGTGAAAAGAACACACATGCAATCACTCTAGCTGTGGTTTGTGAAAAGAACACACATGCAATGACACTGGTGGATCCATATGTGGTTTGTTCAAAAAAGAACACACATGCAATGACCCTAGATGTGGATTGTGAGAAGAACACACACGCAATGACTCTAGATGTGGTTTGTGAAAAAAACACACATGCAATGAACTAGTGGATCCATATGTGGTTTGTGAGAAGAACCAACAAGCAATGAACTCTGGTGCATCCATATGTGGTTTGTGGGAAAAACACACACGCAATGACTCTAGATGTGGTTTGTGAAAACAACACACATGAAATGACACTGGTGGATCCATATGTCGTTTATGAAAAGAACACACATGCAATGACACTGGTGGACCCATGTGTGGTTTCTGAGAAGAACATACATGCAATGACTCTAGCTGTGGTTAAAGAAAAGAACACACATGCAATCACATTGGAGGATCCATATGTGGTTTGTGAAAATAATACACATCTAATTACTCTAGATGTGGTTTGTGAAAAGAACACACATGCAATGACACTGGTGGATCAATATGTGGTTTGTGAAAAGAAGAGACATCCAATGACTCTAGATGTGGTTTGTGAAAAGAACACACATGCAATGACCCTGGTGGACCCATGTGTGGTTTGTGAGAAGAACAGACATGCAATGACTCTTGCTGTGGTTTGTGAAAAGAACATAAATGCAATGAACTCTGGTGATCCATATGTGGTTTGTGAGAAGAACACACATGCAATGACTCTAGTGTGGGTTGTGAAAAGAACAGACATGCAATGACTCTAGGTGTGGTTTGTGAGAAGAACAAACATGCAATGACATTGGTGGATCCATGAGTGGTTTGTGAGAAGAACAGACATGCAATGACTCTAGCTGTGGTTTGTGAAAAGAACACACATGCAATGAACTCTAGTGTATCCATATGTGGTTTGTGAGAAGAACACACATGCAATGACTCTAGATGTGGTTTGTGAAAAGAACATACATACAATGACTCTAGCTGTGGTTTGTGAAAAGAAAACACATGCAATAACTCTTGTGGATCCATGTGTGGTTTGTGAGAAGAACAGACATGCAATGACTCTAGCTGTGGTTTGTGAAAAGAACATACATGCAATGAACTCTAGTGGATCCATATGTGGTTTGTGAGAAGAAGACACATGCAATGACTCTAGATGTGTTTTGTGAAAAGAACAGACATGCGATGACACTGGTGGATCCATATGTGGTTTGTGAAAAGAACAAACATGCAATGACTCTAGCTATGGTTTGTGAAAAGAACCCACATGCAATGACATTGGTGGATCCATATGTGGTTTGTGAGAAGTACAGACATGCAATGAACTCTAGTGGATCCGTATGTGGTTTGTGAGAAGAACACACATGCAATGACTCTAGATGTGGTTTGTGAAAAGAACACACATGCAATGAAACTGATGGATCCAAATGTGGTTTGTGAAAAGAACACACATGCAATCACTCTATATGTGGTTAATTAAAAGAACACACATGCAATGACTCTAGTTGTGGTTTGTGAAAAGAAGACACATGCAATGACACTGGTGGATCCATATGTGGTTTGTGAAAAGAACACACGTGCAATCACACTGGTGGATCCTTATGTGGTTTGTGAAAAGAACACACATGCAATGACTCTAGATATGGTTTGTGAAATGAAAACACATGCAATGACACTGGTGGATCAATATGTGGTTTGTGAAAATAACATACATGCAATGATTCTAGATGTGGTTTGTGAAAAGAACAGACATGCAATGACACTGGTGGATCCATGTGTGGTTTATGAGAAGAGCAGACATGCAATGACTCTAGCTGTGGTTTGTGAAAGGAACAGCCATGCAATGAGCTCTGGTGGATCCATATGTGGTTTGTGAGAAGAACACACATGCAATGACTCTAGATGTGGTTGGTGAAAACAACAGACATACAAAGACTCTAGCTGTGGTTTGTGAAAAGAACACACATCCAATGATAATGGTGGATCCATGTGTGGTTTGTGAGAAGAACAGACATGGAATGACTATAGCTGTGGTTTGTGAAAAGAACACACATCCAATGAACTCTGGTGGATCCTTATGTGGTTTGTGAGAAGAACACACATGCAATGACTCTAATGTGGGTTGTGAAAAGAACAGACATGCAATGACTCTAGCTGTGGTTTGTGAGAAGAACACACATGCAATGACACTTGTGGATCCATGTGTGGTTTGTGGGACGAACAAACATGCAACGACTCTAGATGTGGTTTGTGAAAAGTACACACATGCAATGAACTCTAGTTGATCCATATGTGGTTTGTGAGAATAACACACATCCAATGAATCTAGATGTGGTTTGTGAAAAGAACATACATACAATGACTCTAGCTATGGTTTGTGAAAAGAAAACACATGCAATAACTCTGGTGGATCCATGTGTGGTTTGTGAGAAGAACAGACATGCAATGACTCTGGCTGTGGTTTGTGAAAAGAACATACATGCAATGAACTCTGGTGGATCCATATGTGGTTTGTGAGAAGAACACACATGCAATGACTCTAGATGTGTTTTGTGAAAAGAACAGACATGCGATGACACTGGTGGATCCATATGTGGTTTGTGAAAAGAACACACATGCAATGACTCTAGCTATGGTTTGTGAAAAGAACCCACATGCAATGACATTGGTGGATCCATATGTGGTTTGTGAGAAGAACAGACATGCAATGAACTCTAGTGGATCCATATGTGGTTTGTGAGAAGAACACACATGCAATGACTCCAGATGTGGTTTGTGAAAACAACACACATGCAATGAAACTGATGGATCCAAATGTGGTTTGTGAAAAGAACACACATGCAATCACTCTATATCTGGTTAATTAAAAGAACACACATGCAATGACTCTAGCTATGGTTTGTGAAAAGAATACACATGCAATGACACTGGTGGATCCATATGTGGTTTGTGAAAAGAACACACGTGCAATCACACTGGTGGATCCTTATGTGGTTTGTGAAAAGAACACACATGCAATGACTCTAGATATGGTTTGTGAAATGAAAACACATGCAATGACACTGGTAGATCAATATGTGGTTTGTGAAATTAACATACATCCAATGATTCTAGATGTGGTTTGTGAAAAGAACAGACATGCAATGACACTGGTGGATCCATGTGTGGTTTATGAGAAGAGCAGACATGCAATGACTCTAGCTGTGGTTTGTGAAAGGAATAGACGTGCAATGAGCTCTGGTGGATCCATATGTGGTTTGTGAGAAGAACACACATGCAATGACTCTAGATGTGGTTGGTGAAAACAACAGACATACAAAGACTCTAGCTGTGGTTTGTGAAAAGAACACACATGCAATGATACTGGTGGATCCATGTGTGGTTTGTGAGAAGAACAGACATGGAATGACTATAGCTGTGGTTTGTGAAAAGAACACACATGCGACGAACTCTGGTGGATCCATATGTGGTTTGTGAGAAGAACACACATGCAATGACTCTAGTGTGGGTTGTGAAAAGAACAGACATGCAATGACTCTAGCTGTGGTTTGTGAGAAGAACACACATGCAATGACACTGGTGGATCCATATATGGTTTGTGAAAAGAACACACGTGCAATCACACTGGTGGATCCTTATGTGGTTCGTGAAAAGAACACGCATGCAATGACTCTAGATATGGTTTGTGAAATGAAAACACATGCAATGACACTGGTGGATCAATATGTGGTTTGTGAAAATAACATACATCCAATGATTCTAGATGTGGTTTGTGAAAAGAACACACATGCAATGACACTGGTGGATCCATGTGTGGTTTATGAGAAGAGCAGACATGCAATGACTCTAGCTGTGGTTTGCGAAAGGAACAGACATGCAATGAGCTCTGGTGGATCCATATGTGGTTTGTGAGAAGAACACACATGCAATGACTCTAGATGTGGTTGGTGAAAACAACAGACATACAAAGACTCTAGCTGTGGTTTGTGAAAAGAACACACATGCAATGATACTGGTGGATCCATGTGTGGTTTCTGAGAAGAACAGACATGGAATGACTATAGCTGTGGTTTGTGAAAAGAACACACATCCAACGAACTCTGGTGGATCCATATGTGGTTTGTGAGAAGAACACACATGCAATGACTCTAGTGTGGGTTGTGAAATGAACATACATGCAATGACTCTAGCTGTGGTTTGTGAGACGAACACACATGCAATGACACTGGTGGATCCATGTGTGGTTTGTGAGACGAACAAACATGCAATGACTCTAGCTGTGGTTTGTGAAAAGAACACACATGCAATGAACTCTAGTGGATCCATATGTGGTTTGTGAGAAGAACACACATGCAATGACTCTAGATGTGGTTTGTGAAAAGAACATACATACAATGACTCTAGCTATGGTTTGTGAAAAGAAAACACATGCAATAACTCTGGTGGATCCATGTGTGGTTTGTGAGAAGAACAGACATGCAATGACTCTAGCTGTGGTTTGTGAAAAGAACATACATGCAATCAACTCTGGTGGATCCATATGTGGTTTGTGAGAAGAACACACATGCAATGACTCTACATGTGTTTTGTGAAAAGAACAGACATGCGATGACACTGGTGGATCCATATGTGGTTTGTGAAAAGAACAAACATGCAATGACTCTAGCTATGGTTTGTGAAAAGAACCCACATGCAATGACATTGGTGGATCCATACTTGGTTTGTGAGAAGAACATACATGCAATGAACTCTAGTGGATCCATATGTGGTTTGTGAGAAGAACACACATGCAATGACTCTAGATGTGGTTTTTGAAAAGAACACACATGCAATGAAACTGATGGATCCAAATGTGGTTTGTGAAAAGAACACACATGCAATCACTCTATATGTGGTTAATTAAAAGAACACACATGCAATGACTCTAGCTATGGTTTGTGAAAAGAAGACACATGCAATGACACTGCTGGATCCATATGTGGTTTCTGAAAAGAACACACATGCAATGACTCTAGATGTGGTTTGTGAAAATAACACACATGCAATGACTCTAGCTGTGGTTTATGAAAAGGACACACATGCAATGACAGTAGTGGATCCATATGTGGTTTGTGAAAAAAATAGATACGCAATGACTCTAGGTGTGGTTAATAAAAAGAACACACATGTAATCACATTCGTGGATCCATATGTGGTTTGTGAAAAGAACACACATGTAATGACTCTATATGTGGTTTGTGAAATGAAAACACATGCAATGACACTGGTAGATCAATATGTGGTTTGTGAAATTAACATACATCCAATGATTCTAGATGTGGTTTGTGAAAAGAACAGACATGCAATGACACTGGTGGATCCATGTGTGGTTTATGAGAAGAGCAGACATGCAATGACTCTAGCTGTGGTTTGTGAAAAGAACAGACATGCATTGAGCTCTGGTGGATCCATATGTGGTTTGTGAGAAGAACACACATGCAATGACTCTAGATGTGGTTGGTGAAAACAACAGACATACAAAGACTCTAGCTGTGGTTTGTGAAAAGAACACACATGCAATGATACTGGTGGATCCATGTGTGGTTTGTGAGAAGAACAGACATGGAATGACTGTAGCTGTGGTTTGTGAAAAGAACACACATCCAACAAACTCTGGTGGATCCATATGTGGTTTGTGAGAAGAACACACATGCAATGACTCTAGTGTGGTTTGTGAAAAGAACAGACATGCAATGACTCTAGCTTCGATTTGTGAGAAGAACACACATGCAATGACACTGGTGGATCCATGTGTGGTTGGTGAGAAGAACAGACATGCAATGACTCTTGCTGTGGTTTGTGAAAAGAACACACATGCAATGAACTCTAGTGGATCCATATGTGGTTTGTGAGAAGAACACACATGCAATGACTCTAGATGTGGTTTGTGAAAAGAACATACATACAATGACTCTAGCTGTGGTTTGTGAAAAGAAAACACATACAATAACTCTGGTGGATCCATGTGTGGTTTGTGAGAAGAACAGACATGCAATGACTCTAGCTGTGGTTTGTGAAAAGAACATGCATGCAATGAACTCTGGTGGATCCATATGTGGTTTGTGAGAAGAACACACATGCAATGACTCTAGATGTGTTTTGTGAAAAGAACAGACATGCGATGACACTGGTGGATCCATATGTGGTTTGTGAAAAGAACAAATATGCAATGGCTCTAGCTATGGTTTGTGAAAAGAACCCACATGCAATGACATTGGTGGATCCATATGTGGTTTGTGAGAATAACAGACACGCAATGAACTCTAGTGGATCCATATGTGGTTTGTGAGAAGAACACACATGCAATGAATCTAGATGTGGTTTGTGAAAAGAACACACATGCAATGAAACTGATGGATCCAAATGTGGTTTGTGAAAAGAACACACATGCAATCACTCTATATGTGGTGAATTAAAAGAACACACATGCAATGACTCTAGCTGTGGTTTGTGAAAAGAAGACACATGCAATG
>OU342740.1:107652825-107715746 GCA_910589775.1 Avena eriantha | reverse complement strand
AACACACATGCAATGACACGGGTGGATCAATATGTGGTTTGTGAAAACAACAGACATCCAATAACTCTAGATGTGGTTTGTGAGAAGAACAGACATGCAATGACTCTAGTTGTGGTTTGTGAAAAGAACAGAAATGCAATGAACTCTGGTGGATCCATATGTGGTTCGTGAGAAGAACACACATGCAATGACTCTAGATGTGCTTTGTGAAAAGAACAGACATGCAATGACTCTTGCTGTGGTTTGTGAAAATAACACACATGCAATGACTCTAGTGGATCCATGTGTGGTTTGTGAGAACAGACATGCAATGACTCTAACTGTGGTTTGTGAAAAGAATAGACATGCAATGAACTCTGGTGGATCCATATGTGGTTTGTGAAAAGAACACACATGCAATGACTTTAGCTGTGGTTTGTGAAAAGAACACACATGCAATGACACTGGTGGATCCATATGTCGTTTGTGAAAATAACACACATGCAATGACTCCGAATGTCGTTAATGAAAAGAACACACATGCAATGACTCTAGATATGGTTTGTGAAAAGAACACACATGCAATGATACTGGTGGATCCATATGTGGTTTGTGAAAAGAACAGACATGCAATGAACTCTGGTGTATCGATATGTGGTTTGTGAGAAGAATATACATGCAATGACTCTAGATGTGGTTTGTGAAAAGAACACACATGCAATGAGACTAGTGGATCCATATGTAGTTTGTGAAAAGAACACACATGCAATGACTCTAGCTATGGTTTGTGAAAAGAACACACATGCAATGACATTGGTGGATCCATATGTGGTTTGTGAAAAGAATAGACACGCAATGACTCTAGCTGTGGTTAATGAATAGAACACTCATGCAATCACACTGGTGGATCCATGTGTGGTTTGTGAGAAGAACACACATGCAATGACTCTAGATGTGGTTTGTGAAAAGAACACACATGCAATGATACTGGTGGATCCATATGTGGTTTGTGAGAAGGACAAACATGCAATGAACTCTGCTGTATCAATATGTGGTTTGTGAGAAGAATACACATGCAATGACTCTAGATATGGTTTGTGAAAAGAACAGACATGCAATGACACTGGTGTATCCATATGTGGTTTGTGAATAGAACACACATGCAATGACTCTAGCTGTGGTTTGTAAAAAGAACACACATGCAATGACACTGGTGGATCCATGTGTGGTTTGTGAAAATAATAGACATGCAATGACTCTAGCTGTGGTTAATAAATCGAAAACTCATGCAATCACACTGGTGGATCCATATGTGGTTTGTGAAAAGAACACACATGCAATGACTCTAGATGTGGTTTGTGAAAAGAACACACATCCAATGACACTAGTGGATCAATATGTGGTTTGTGAAAAGAATAGAAATCCAATGACTCTAGCTGTGGTTTGTGAAAAGAACACACATGCATGACACTGGTGGATCCATTTGTGGTTTCCGAGAAGAATAGACATGCAATGACTCTAGCTGTGGTTTGTGAAAAGAACAGACATGCAATGAACTCTGGTGGATCCATATGTTGTTTTCGAGAAGAACACACATGTAATGACTCTAGATGTGGTTTGTGAAAAGAACACACATCCAATGACTCTAGATGTGGTTTGTGAGAAGAACACACATGCAGTGACGCTGGTGGATCCATGTGTGGTTTGTGAGAAGAATAGACATGCAATGACTCTAGCTGTGGTTTGTGAAAAGAACACACATGCAATAAACTCTGGTGGATCCATATGTGGTTTTGAGAAGAACACACATGCAATGACTCTAGATGTGGTTTGTGAAAAGAACAGACATCCGATGACACTGGTGGATCCATATGTGGTTTGTGAAAAGAACTCACATGCAATAACTCTACATGTGGTTAATTGAAAAGAACGCACATGCAATGACTCTAGTTGTGATCTTTGAAAAGAACACACATGCAATGAAACTTGTGGATCCATATGTGGTTTGTGAGAAGAGAAGACATGCAATGAACTCTGGTGGATCCATATGTTGTTTGTGATAAGAACACACATGCAATGACTCTAGATGTGGTTTGTGAAAAGAACACACATGCAATGACACTAGTGGATCCATATGTGGTTTGTTAAAAGAACATACATGCAATGACTCAAGATGTGGTTAATGAAAAGAACACACATGCAATGACTCTAGCTGTGGTCTGTGAAAAGAACACACATGCAATGACACTGGTGGATCCATATGTGGTTTGTGAAAAGAACAGACATGCAATGCCCCTAGTTGTGGTTAATGAAAAGAACACACATGCAATCACACTGGTGGATCCATATGTGGTTTGTGAAAAGAACACACATGCAATGACTCTATATGTGGTTTGTGAAAAGAACACACATGCAATGACACGGGTGGATCAATAGACATCCAATAACTCTAGATGTGGTTTTTGAGAAGAACAGACATGCAATGACTCTAGTTGTGGTTTGTGAAAAGAACAGAAATGCAATGAACTCTGGTGGATCCATATGTGGTTCGTGAGAAGAACACACATGCAATGACTCTAGATGTGCTTTGTGAAAAGAACAGACATGCAATGACTCTAGCTGTGGTTTGTGAAAATAACACACATGCAATGACTCTAGTGGATCCATGTGTGGTTTGTGAGAACAGACATGCAATGACTCTAGCTGTGGTTTGTGAAAAGAATAGACATGCAATGAACTCTGGTGGATCCATATGTGGTTTGTGAAAAGAACACACATGCAATGACTTTAGCTGTGGTTTGTGAAAAGAACACACATGCAATGACACTGGTGGATCCATATGTGGTTTGTGAAAATAACACACATGCAATGACTCCGGATGTGGTTAATGAAAAGAACACACATGCAATGACTCTAGATATGGTTTGTGAAAAGAACACACATGCAATGATACTGGTGGATCCATATGTGGTTTGTGAAAAGAACAGACATGCAATAAACTCTGGTGTATCGATATGTGGTTTGTGAGAAGAATATACATGCAATGACTCCAGATGTGGTTTGTGAAAAGAGCACAAATGCAATGAGACTAGTGGATCCATATGTGGTTTGTGAAAAGTACACACATGCAATGACTCTAGCTATGGTTTGTGAAAATAACACACATGCAATGACACTGGTGGATCCATGTGTGGTTTGTGAAAAGAATAGACATGCAATGACTCTAGCTGTTGTAAATGAATAGAACACTCATGCAATCACACTGGTGGATCCATATGTGGTTTGAGAAAAGAACACACATGCAATGACTCTGGATGTGGTTTGTGAAAAGAACACACATCCACTAACATTGGTGGATCAATATGTGGTTTGTGAAAAAGAACAAAAAACCAATGACTCTAGTTGTGGTTTGTAAAAAGAACACACATGCAAAGATACTGGTGGATCCGTGTGTGGTTTGTGTGAGGAACAGACATGTAGTGACTCTAGATTTGGTTTGTGAAAAGAACAGACATGCAATGAACTCTAGGAGATCCATATGTTGTTTGTGAGAAGAACACACATGCAATGACTCTAGATGTGATTTGTGAAAAGAATAGACATCAAATGACTCTAGATGTTGTTTGTGAGAAGAACCCACATGCAATGACACTTGTGGATCCATGTGTGGTTTGTGAGAAGAATAGACATGCAATGACTCTAGCTGTGGTTTGTGAAAATAACACACATGCAATGAAATTTGGTGGATACATATGTAGTTTGTGAGAAGAACACACATGCAATGACTCCAGATGTGGTTTGTGAAAAGAACAGACATGCAATGACTCTAGCTGTGGTTTGTGAAAAGAACACACATGCAATGACTCTGGTGGATCCATATGTGTTTTCTGAGAAGAACATACATACAATGACTCTAGCTATGGTTTGTGAAAACAACATATATGCAATGAAATCTAGCGGATCCATATGTGGTTTCTGAGAAGAACACACATGCAATGACTCTAGATGTGGTTTGTGAAAAGAACAGACATCCAATGACTCTAGATGTGGTTTGTGCGAAGAACACACATGCAATGACACTGGTGGATCCATGTGTGGTTTGTGAGAAGAAAAAACATGCAATGACTCTAGCTGTGTTTTGTGAGAAGAACACACATGCAATGAAATCTGGTGGATCCATATGTAGTTTGTGAGAAGAACACACATGCAATGACTCTAGATGTGGTTTGTGAAAAGAACACACATGCAATGACACTGGTGGATCCATATGTGGTTTGTGAAAAGAAGACACATGCAATGACTCAAGATGTGGTTAATGAAAAGAACTCACATGCAATGACTCAAGCTGTGATTTGTGAAAAGAACACACATGCAATGACACTAGTGGATCCATATATGGTTTGTGAAAAGAATAGACATGCAATGACTCTAGCTGTGGTTAATGAATAGAACACTCATGCAATCACACTGGTGGATCCATATGTGGTTTGTGAAAAGAACGCACATGCAATGACTCTAGATGTGGTTTGTGAAAAGAACACACATCCAATGACACTGCTGGATCAATATGTGGTTTGTGAAAAGAATAGAAATCCAATGACTCTAGTTGTGGTTTGTGAAAAGAACACATATGCAGTGACACCGGTGGATGCATGTGTGGTTTGGGAGAAGAACGGGCATGCAGTGACTCTAGTTGTGGTTTGTGAAAAGAACAAACATGCAATGAACTCTAGTGGATCCTTATGTGGTTTGTGAGAAGAACACACATGCAATGACTCTAGATGTTGTTTGTGAAAAGAACCGACATCCAATGACTCTAGATGTGGTTTGTGAGAAGAACACACATGAAATGACACTGGTGGATCCATTTGTGGTTTGTGAGAAGAATAAACATGCAATGACTCTAGCCGTGGTTTGTGAAAAGAAAACACATGCAATGAACTCTGGTGGATCCATATGTGGTTTGTGAGAACAACACACATGCAATGACTCTAGATGTGGTTTCTGAAAAGAACACACATGCAATGACTCTAGCTATGGTTTGTGAAAAGAACACACATGCAATGACTCTGGTGGATCCATGTGTGTTTTGTGAGAAGAACAGACATGCAATGACTCTAGCTAGGGTTTATGAAAAGAACAGACATGCAATGAACTCTGGTGGATCCATATGTGGATTGTGAGAAGAACACACATGCAATGACTCTAGATGTGGTTTGTGAGAAGAACACACATGCAATGACTCTAGATGTGGTTTGTGAGAAGAACACACATGCAATGACTCTAGATGTGGTTTGTGAGAAGAACACACATGCAATGACATTGGTGGATCCATGTGTGGTTTGTCAGAAGAACAGACATGCAATGACTCTAGCTCTGGTTTGTCAAAAGAACACACATGCAATGAACTCTGGTGGATCCATATGTAGTTTGTGAGAACAACACACATGTAATGGCTCTAGATGTAGTTTGTGAAAAGAACAGACATGCAATGACAATGGCTATGGTTTCTGAAAAGAACACACATGCAATGACTCTGGTAGGTCATTGTGTGGTTTGTGAGAAGAACTGACATGCAATGACTCTAGATGTGGTTTGTGAAAAGAACAGACATGCAATGAACTCTGGTGGATCCATATGTGGTTGTGAGAAGAACACACATGCAATGACTCTAGATGTGGTTTGTGAAAAAAACAGATATCCAATGACACTGGTGGATCCATATGTGGTTTGTGAAAAGAATACACATGCAATGACACTTGTGGATCCATATGTGGTTTGTGAGAAGAGAAGACATGCAATGAACTCTAGTGGATCCATATGTGGTTTGTGAGTAGAACACACATGCAATGACTCTAGATGTGGTTTGTGAAAAGAACACACATGCAATGACACTGGTGGATCCATATGTGGTTTGTGAAAAGAACACACATGCAATGACTCTAGATGTCATTTGTGAAAAGAAGAAACATGCAATGACACTGGTGGATCAATATGTGGTTTGTGAAAAGAACAGACATCCAATGACTCTAGATGTGGTTTGTGAGAAGAACACACATGCAATGACTCTAGTTGTGGTTTGTGAAAAGAACAGAATTGCAATGAAATCTGTTTGATCCATATTTGATTCGTGAAAAGAACACACATGCAATGACTCTAGATGTGGTTTGTGAAAAGAACAGACATGCAATGACTCTAGCTGTGGTTTGTGAAAATAACACACATGCAATGACTCTAGTGGATCCATGTGTGGTTTGTGAGAACAGACATGCAATGAACTCTGGTGGATCCATATGTGGTTTGTGAAAAAAAACACATGCAATGATGCTAGCTGTGGTTTGTGAAAAAAACGCACATCCAATGACACTGGTGGATCCTTATGTGGTTTCTGAAAATAACACACATGCAATGACTCTGGATGTGGGTAATGAAAATAACACACATGCAATGACTCTAGATGTGGTTTGTGAAAAGAACACACATGCACTGATACTGGTGGATCCATATGTGGTTTGTGAGAAGAACAGACATGCAATGAACTCTGGTGTATCGATATGTGGTTTGTGAGAAGAATATACATGCAATGACTCTAGATGTGGTTTGTGAAAAGAACACACATGCAATGACACTGGTGGATCCATATGTGGTTTGTGAAAAGAACACACATGCAATGACTCTAGCTGTGGTTTGTGAAAAGAACAGACATGCAATGACACTTGTGGATCCATATGTGGTTTGTGAAAAGAATAGACATGCAATGACTCTAGCTGTGGTTAATGAATAGAACACTCATGCAATCACACTGGTTGATCCATATGTGGTTTGTGAAAAGAACACACATGCAATGACTCTAGATGTGGTTTGTGAAAAGAAGACACATACAATGACACTGGTTGATCAATATGTGGTTTGTGAAAAGAACAGAAATCCAATGACCCTAGCTATGGTTTGTGAAAAGAATACACATGCAATGACACTGGTGGATGCATGTGTGGTTTGTGAGAAGAACAGACATGCAGTGACTCTAGCTGTGGTTTGTGAAAAGAACAGACATGCAATGAACTCTGGTGGATCCATATGTGGTTTGTGAGAAGAACACACATGCAATGACTCTAGATGTGGTTTGTGAAAAGCACAGACATCCAATGACTCTAGATGTGGTTTGTGAGAAGAACACACATGCAATGACACTGGTGGATCCATGTGTGGTTTGTGAGAAGAATAGACATGCAATGACTCTAGCTCTGGTTTGTGAAAAGAACACACATGCAATGAACTCTGGTGGGTCCATGTGTGGTTTGTGAGAAGAACACACATGCAATGACTCTAGATGTAGTTTGTGAAAAGAACAGACATGCAATGACACTGGTTGTGGTTTGTGAGAAGAACACACATGCAATGACTCTGGTGGATCCATGTGTGGTTTCTGAGAAGAACAGACATGCAATGACTCTAGCTGTGGTTTGTGAAAAGAACAGACATGCAATGAACTCTGGTGGATCCATATGTGGTTTTGAGAAGAACACACATGCAATGCCTCTAGATGTGGTTTCTGAAAAGAACAGATATCCAATGACACTAGTGGATCCATATGTGGTTTGTGAAAAGAACACACATGCAATGACTCTGGATGTGGTTTGTGAAAAGAACACACATGCAATGACACTGGTGGATCCATATGTGGTTTGTGAAAAGAATTGACATGCAATGAACTCTGGTGGATCCATATGTGGTTTGTGAGAAGAACACACATGCAATGAATCTAGATGTGGTTTGTGAAAAGAACACACATGCAATGACACTGGTGGATCCATATGTGGTTTGTGAAAAGAACACACATGCAATGACTCAAGATGTGGTTCATGAAAAGAACACACATTGTTGGGGGGATACCCCCAGGTAGGGTCACGCCGGGTATAAAGGCCGAGTTAGCCGAGGTTCGGCAAGGTCGAAGCGGATGCTGGCCGAGCCACCTCAAGGCAGGCCGAATCACGGAGTAACCCGGACCAGGGGGCGTCCACCTAACTTGGTCTCAACCTACTTAAGCTGTAAGTCGGAAAGATGTATCTAACTTTCATGCAGGAACGAGTGTGGCCGGATCAACTACGATCCGGGTCATGTCAAGATGCTAGGAGAAGGAAGGAATCTTGCTGGTCAAAAGTAGCCCCGGTACGCACGGCATGAGCGAAGCGGACAGAGGCAGGACCAGCGAGGCGTGTCCGACAAAGGTGACGAAGCCAATGTCGGGTGACGCAGGTGCCGCTGAGGCTCACATAGCCTCTGCATGGGTGACGTGGGGGAGAAGTAACCCGGTCGGCTTACTATTTTGGGAGGAGGCATATTCCCTGGAATATGCCTCCACGTATGCCCTAAGTGGAGACCTAGCCACCCCAATATAAGGAGGGCTAGGGCCTCTGTAGAGAGGTTAGGTTCTACGGGTTGGTCTTGTACGGGTTAGCTAGTGGCGAGAGTAAGAGAGTCCCTTCTTCCTCCTCTCCCCAAGACAGCTCTAGGAGCACTTGTAAACCTTGGAAGTGAATCAGATATAAAACTTCTGTGTGTGGAATCACCTCACTATCCCTCCCTGGATTCCCCTAGTGCATATTAGTCCCCACCTTTAGCCTATCCATGGCATCTGCCGTGACACCACCACGACAATTGGCGCCCACCGTGGGGCTAGCGGCGCTAGCAGGGGTCAAGATCTGGACGGGAAACCTCATCGGCACCTGCGAACGCATCGTCTCCGGGCTCGTTCAGCGCTTTGGAGCACTAGACTTTGTTAGTGACAACGCTGGCCGCTTCGGCACGCGCCCACTTCCGCGCAACAGCCTCTTCGTCAAGCTCGGCGCGCACAAGGTCTACGTTGATGTCGATGTGTCGTGCGTTCATCCGCAGCAGGTCGTCGAGGTAGGGGGGCCACCCCTTAGCGTGGTACACGGGGCGTGTATCACTTGCTCCCTGGACCTTGCTGAGGTGATGGTGATTGCGCCTGGTGCAGGCGCAAGCAAGGATCCGGCACCAGATCCAGAGGTAACGCCTAAGGCACCGAGGAAAAGGTAGAGATCCTGCACTAGAGATGCCTGAGAATGTGCTGCGGGAAGCGATGGATAGCTTGGCAAACCCTATAGTAGCAGCAGTAGATCCGGATCAGGCACAGGCCGAGCTAAAGGAAACTAGGCAAAAAATACTAGAGGGTGCGAAAAAGATAGCCGCGGCTCAGCAGTCATTGAACATGACGCTGCGTGAGTACGCAAAGGCAAACAAAGTTGATGCTGTAAAAGTGAAGGGGAGAAACCTCATAAGCGAAATGAACAAAGAGGGAGACACTAGGATTGAGGAGTCAGAGAACTGTTTGTCCGTGGGGCTGCCGAGGTATAGTACCCCGGCTAAGAACCTCAGAGCAGCGGATGCAGCTGCATCCGAGTTAGAGGGTCTAACGGGTGAAGCCCGTCAAAGACAACAAGATAGGGTCAATGAGTTGGTTCGGATAGAGAATAAGCAAAATGAGGAATTGCTCAGGGCTAACCCGGAGAGAGCTGGGACCTCCAAGATCGGTCATTCAGCGGTGGGTAACCCGGAGAAATCCGCTGGAGCCGCATCATCTCCTCATGGTGGTCCTAGGAGAGAAGAAGTAGTAACCTCGGCCAGAAGGAACAAACAGATCATCCCGTATGACCCAACACGGGCAGGGAAAGGAAGAGAAGTACAAAAAAATGATGATCGACGAAGTGTGAGCCGAGGTGAAGCTGGTCGAGGTAACCACCACCAAGGCAATGGCAGTCAAGGAAATTGTTTAAACGGCAATGCCGGACAGCGAAACTCGGTAGTAGCAGGACAACCGCAGCAGCGGAATATACCAAGGCAAGAGCAAAGTGTCGGTCGAGGTATGCAACAGAGAGCTGCTCCACGAGAGCAAAACCAGTATAACGATGGAGATTTGGAAATGGTGAACGTAGGATACCCAAGGCCGGACTATCATGTGATAGGGTCAAGATTGGGAAGCAGGGATTTGATGCCTGATGATGCCAGGTTGAAACTGGATCGATTGTATAGGTTGGAACAGATCAATGTCAAGGTCCACCGGGTCCTGCGTGTTTTGGGCCCCGGATCATGAAGGAGCCGCTGGTACCTAACTTCCAGTTACCCTGAGGCACAAAGACGTATGACGGCAGTACTAAGCCGGAGGATTGGTTGATAAACTATGCTACAGCTGTGAAAATTGCTACAGGCAACTTGAGATGGGTTGTGAGATACGTACCCCAGATGTTGGAGGGGCCAGCAAGGGTATGGCTGAACAATTTGCCGCTCAGAAGTATTAACTGCTGGATCGATTTTCAGGAAATGTTTATCAGCAATTTATCAAGTACGTATCAGAGGCCAAATAGGCCATAGACCCTAGCTATGTGTAAGCAGAGACCGAACGAGATGGACCGGGAGTTTTTAAACCGGTGGTGTACCGTGAGAAACTCGTGTGAGGGTGTGATAGAGTCACATGCCATAGCATGGTTTGCGCAAGGGTGCAAATATGCAAGCGAGCTGTGGCAGAAGTTGCAAAGGAAAATGCCAACCACATTGGCAGAGATGATCCGGATTGCTGATTCATATGCTTTGGTTGATCCGACTCAACCTAGGCTCGTGTCAAACAAGTCGAATGAGGAGTACTACCAGAGAGATGGAGCCGGATCATCCCGGAGGAATGATTACAGAGGGAAAAGAAGAGATGACAGACCGGACCACCGGTACAGTTTGCAACAAGTTGCAGCTGTGAATCAAGATCAGCCCGGAGCAGGAGGCAATCAACGTCAGAAAACTGGAGGGGTACAATGGACACCAAGAAATGATGGCAAGAAAACTTGGATGCCAGAGTAGAAGAGACAGTGGCAAGAAAAGAAGGACCGTCTGAGGTATACTTATGAGTCGATGTTGGATCAGCCGTGTAAATTTCACACGCCAAATCTGAGTAACCCAGCAGGACATACAACGAGGCAATGTGAGTGGATGCGTAAAATAGAACAAGGTGGTTTGGGGAATGGTCAGGCACCCCAGAATGATCAACCTCGGCAGGAGTTACCCCGGCAGTAATTGCTCTCCAGAGCGAACACGCAACAGCTAATGTTGCCTCCCCCTCCGCCGAGGTATGATAACCATGAGAGAAGGGATGCGGTGCATCAAGTAGAAAACCAGCATCAGCCGGATCAGAGGTACCCCAGAAATGAGGGGAGGAATGAGTACAGAGAGCATCATCAGAGTTAGTGTGTGTTTACCATTGAGGAAACAAATAGAAAGAGCTTGCAGCGCCGACATATGGAGGTGAATGCGGTAATGCCAGCAGTGACGAGGTATATGCCTTGGTCGGACCAGGAAATCACCTGGAGCATTAAAGATCATCCCAAGCTTATGCCAAGTCCTGGTACATATGCGTTAGTGCTGGACCCGACATTCATTGGGCCTAACATCAATGTAAGGTTCTCCAAGGTACTGATTGACAATGGCAGTAGCATTAACATCATGTATGCGGATACAATGCGCAAGTTGGGTATCTCGGAGAACATGCTCCAGGCTACAAGGACAACTTTCCATGGTATTGTGCCCGACATTTCTTGTGAGACCATAGGCAAGGTCTGGGTTGACGTATTGTTCGGCACGAGAGATAACTGCCGAACTGAAAATTTGGAGTTTGAAGTGGTGAACTTAGAAAGTGCGTATCACGCGTTACTCGGAAGACCAGCACTGAACAAGTTCATGGCAAGTTGTCACATCAGTTACTTGAAGATGAAGTTGCCCGGGCCAAACGGAGTGATTACTATTGCCGGAGATTTCCAACGTTCCATTGAGTGTGCGTCGGCAGGGTCTAACCTAGCCTAGTCACTCGTGATCGCGCAAGACAAAAAGAAAAATCCAAGAGGTGGCGGCATTGGCTCAGTTCGCGCAGCTGTTTATGCCGGCGCTGAGTAACCCGCATGGGAGTGTCTCATTCCAAGCCACGAAAGATACCAAGAAGGTGCATGTCGATGATATATTCCCAGAGCGCACCGTAACAGTTGGTGCCGGGTTAAACGACAAATAGGAAAGCGAGCTCGTCAACTTCCTCTTTGAGAATCGGGACATTTTTGCTTGGTCCACACAGGACTTGCAAGGTGTTCCGAGGGAGTTGGCTGAGCACTCTTTGAATGTGAGACCCGGAGCAAAGCCGGTGAACCAACCTCTCCGCCGCTTCGCCGAAGATAGGAGGAAAGTCATCGGAGATGAGATAGCTCGGTTGTTGGCTGCAGGATTTATCATGGAGGTTCTTTATCCGGATTGGCTATCTAATCCGGTGCTGGTGGAGAAGATGAAGGATGATCCGAATGTGGCAGTGGTTTGGCGTATGTGTATCGATTACACGAACCTGAATAAGGTGTGTCCAAAAGATCCATTTCCACTGCCAAGGATAGATCAGGTCATAGACTTAACTGCTGGATGTGAACTGTTGTCATTCATTGATGCATATTCTGGTTTCCACCAGATACCTCTGAATCCGGATGATCAAATAAAGACTGCATTTATCACCCCGTATGGGGCTTATTGCTATCGCACCATGTCGTTTGGTTTACGTAATGCAGGGGTGACGTACCAAAGATGTATGCAAAAATGTTTGCATGACCAAATAGGTCAAAATGTACAAGTGTATGTGGATGATGTGGTTATCAAGACCAAGGAAAGCAAAACGCTCCTTGACGATATCAGGCAGACGTTCGCGAACTTAAGAAGGTTCCGGATGAAGCTTAACCCGGAAAAATGTACCTTCGGTGTCCCGATTGGAAAATTACTCGGATTCTTATGTCTAGCCGAGGTATCGAAGTTAATCCAACTAAAATCCGGGCCATTGAGCGAATGGAACTGCCGAAGTGTCTTAACGATGTCTAGAAGTTCACTGGTTGCTGGCATCGTTAAGTCAGTTTGTGTGTCGGTTGGGAGAAAAGGCATTGCCTCTCTATCAACTCATGAAAAAGTCGGATAAGTTCGTTTGGACGCCGCAGGCCAATGAAGCCTTTGCTCACTTAAAGAAGATATTAGCCACTGCACCAGTGTTACCCTCTCCACTATCAAAGGAACCAATGTTGCTCTATATAGCCGCAACCAACCGAGTTGTAAGTGCAGTAATTGTGGTAGAGCGTGACGAAGAGGGTAAGTCAGTGCAAAGGCCAGTGTATTACCTGAGCGAGGTGTTGTCTGCCTCAAAGTAGAACTACCCACACTATGAAAAGGTGGCATATGGTGTGTATATGGCAGCTAAGAAGTTGAAGCATTACTTTGAGGAGCATCCCATCAAGGTAATATGTGAGGCTCCCATATCCGAGATAATGAGTAACAAGTATGCAAGTGGTAGGATTGCAAAATGGGCAATTGAACTAGCTCCCTATGCACCACAATATGACAGAAGAGAAGCAATCAAGTCTCAGGCTGTGGCCGACTTTTTTGTGGACTGGGCCGAGGTACAATACGAACCATCGCTACCAGATCCGAATTACTGGAGGATGCACTTTGACGGGTCAAAAACAAAAACCGGGCTAGGCGCCGGAATTGTACTTACCTCGCCAAAGAAGGACCAACTGAAATATGTGCTACAGATCCATTTCACGGCATCAAACAATGTGGCTGAGTATGAAGCACTTGTGCATGGGCTCAAAGTGGCAAAAGAAATTGGGATACGTCGCATCCTATGCTTTGGTGACTCAGATTAGGTAATACAGCAAGTGTCGGGACTGTGGGACGCCCTTGATCCAAACATGGCGCTGTACAGATTTCATGTGCAGAAGGTATCTGGTTACTTTGAGGGATGTGAATTTCACCATGTACCCCGGGTGGAAAATGAGGCTACCGACGTACCGTCGAAGCTCGGATCAACCCGACAAGCAATTCCACCAGGGGTAGCATTGGAACACCTCCGAAAACCGTCTATCAGGCCGTCCCCAGAAACCGACTCAATTTACGTCCCGGAAGATACAGAATCTGGAGCCGTGCCCATGGACATTGACATGGGAGGTGGTGCGCGAATCTCGGGGACTACCTCGGCAAACCCGGGGACTGCTCGGCGTGATCTGGTTGAAGTTATGCCGGTGGATCGGATGGAAATTGATGAAGATGTGTTCCCTGTATGAGCAATACCAGCTTGGGCACTACTTATATTTCAATTCCTGAAAGATGGAACGTTACCCACTAAGGAAGTGCTATCCAGGCAAACTTAGAGGAGAGCAAAGGCGTACACAATCATCAATTCCGAGCTATACAAAAGGAGTGTGACCAATGTCCTCCAGCGATGCGTTGACCCAGAAGAAGGGCTCGACATCCTCCGAGATATACATCAAGGGGAGTGCGGGCATCATGCCTCGTCCCGAGCCTTGGTGGCAAAAGCTTTCCAGCATGGATTCTACTGGCCAAGTGCCTTAGAACAAGTAGAAGATCTGGTGAGAAAGTGCAATGGTTGTCAGAGGTATGCTACCAAAACACATATGCCAATGTCGGAGCTCAAGACCATACCAATCACCTGGCCATTTGCCGTGTGGTGTTTGGACATGGTGGGCCCGTTTAAACCTGCAAGGGGAAATATGACTCACATTTTGGTCATGGTGGACAAATTTACAAAGTGGATCGAAGTGAAGCCAATAAGAAAATGTGATGGAGCTACGGCCGTGACGTTTCTCAAAGACGTCGTCTTGAGATACGGTTATCCTCACAGTATCATAACTGATAATTGCACAAACTTTGCGGAAGGAGCATTTGCGTGTTTCTGCCGGGATAAGAAGATCTGGTTGGACGTTGCCTCGGTAGCCCACCCCGCTTCGAACGGACAAGTGGAAAGATCCAACGGATTGTTATTATCCGGGATAAAACCCCGGCTCATTGAGCCGCTACAAAGATCAGTGGGGTGCTGGATAGAAGAACTACCACCGGTACTGTGGAGTTTAAGAACAACTCCGAATCGATCAACAGGCTATAAGACATTCTTTCGGGTATATGGGGTAGAAGCTGTATTACCAGCCGACATAGAGCATGATTCGCCTAGGGTCACCCAATAAACAGAAGCCGAAGTGCAAGAAGCCCGGCAAAATGATGTTGATCTGCTAGAAGAAGCGAGAGAATTGGCATTGTCCAGATCAACCATATATCAGCAAAATCTCCGACGCTATCATAGCCGGAAAGTAAGCCCCCGAGTTTTCCGGGAAGGCGATCTCGTGCTCCGGTTGGTACAACGTATTGCTGGCATGCATAAATTATCTCCTCCATGGGAAGGGCCATTCATTGTGAGCAAAGCATTGCACAATGATTCTTATTATCTTATAGATGCAAAGCCACAGGAAAAGAACAAGGCGGACAGGTACGGCGAGGAATATAAGCGTCCGTGGAATGTAGCTCTACTTCGTCCTTTCTACACTTAGCAGAGAAGTGTATGTATCTGAGTCTTCTCATATGTCGGTATGTATGCCGACAATGAGCTTATCAATGAAATGTTGGCACCTCGAGCAGTAACTCGGGGACTGCCTTAATAATATTTGTTGTCTTTTGTTGTACGTCAGCTGGAGTAAGTTGTTCTACTTAACTCGAATTAGTAGTGTGTGAGCACCAAAAACCCAACTCTTCGACTTGCTGCTGTCCAACAAGAATTGGCTTCATGGCAAGCAAGAGAACAAGTTTGGAATTGCGTAGCACATGAAAAACGACTAAGGAAAAGAACTTAATCGAGCCGACGTTTGTTTTTCGAACTAACCTTGTATGTTTTTAGTTTATTATGCTGATTTATTTTGAGCTAAGCCTAAAAGTTTCCTAGTATTGTTAAGACAATTTTTGAAGCTCGGATTCGTAAGTCGTAAAACCGAATCAAGGTAGACACGAGCCGAGCCAAAAGATTGGATGAACAAGAAAAAGAAACTCGGGGACTACGCCCAAGTTAATCCGGCATAAAAACTTAGTAGCAAAATATCACATGTATACTGGATACAATTCCACCCGGCATACCGGGGATCTGATAAACTTTAAAGTTCTTTCACTTAAGGAGTAGGAGGAGGAGGAAGTTCGGCGTCATCTTCGCTGTCTTGAATGTCCGAGGCATCACCCTCTTCGTCCTCGTCTGAGCCATCTTCAACGTTTTTAGCGTTTTCGTCACCGGCGGCTTCTAGGAAGCTCGGTCCCTCAGTCCATTCATGAATGGGAGCATATTCGATGAGGCTGTGGGCGCAAGCCTTGCGCCGAGCTACCCACTCCGGGTCACTGGTCCATTTGGATCCGGTGCGCATGCGCGCTAAGAGGTTGAGGTCGATCTTCTCGTACCACGTGAGTACATAGTGGGGAACGGTCTCAGCTGCGACACGTCTAGTAGATTCCCTCCAAAGGTCGAGCTGGGTCTCGCACTCCATCAATTTTTCAACAGAAGTGTGGTTCCCTCCGGAGTGTCTTCTGCAGGCCAAAATGTGTTGAAGACTCGGACTGCAGCATCAAGGATATCCTTGCCATAGTTCTTGATGATTTCCATGCAAGATGACAGGCTGACCAGCAGGTCCTCCATGTCATAGGGAATCTCTTCAGCGTTAGGACCAATGGGAGTACCCCTCT
This sequence comes from Avena eriantha, assembly GCA_910589775.1. Taxonomy (NCBI): domain Eukaryota; kingdom Viridiplantae; phylum Streptophyta; class Magnoliopsida; order Poales; family Poaceae; genus Avena; species Avena eriantha. The sequence goes on along the minus strand of OU342740.1, from coordinate 107,699,177 downwards.
CTCGGTGGAAATCAGCAACAGCAGCGCTCGCGATGGCAGTGCCCTCTAGAAATTTGCCTAAAAACGAGATAAGAGAAATAGATAAAGAAAAGACATGTGAAGTAACCCAGAGAAATATGCCAGATAAGGGAAAGGAACTTACGTGAAATATGGCTGAGGACCCGAGTCAACTCCCTGGTACAGTCATCACGTCTTTTGTGAAGCTGCACATGTTCAGCGTTCGCCGACTCAAGCTTGACGTCGGACTCCTGGAGAAGTTCTCGGTCCTTGGCAATTTGGAGGTTGAGGCATTCGTGCTCTTCGGTATAGTCCTGGCCGGCCTTTTGGAGCTCAGACTAGTGCTCTGCTTTCATTTTCTCCATCTCGGCCTTGAGTCTGGAGATCTCATCATCCTTGGTCCGGAGGAGGGCAAGCTCATCGTCTTTCTTTTTGAGCTCGGCCTGATGTTGCCCTGCTTGTTCGAGAAAATGCAGCATCATATCAGGCACGGGCACACTATCTTCTAGCGATACTGAAATAGTTTGTAAACCCGGCAAAGCTGATGTATGAATGTTTGCCGAGCCAAGGAGAAATGGAGATGGAAAGCATAGCAAGGTTAAGCAGATATAACTTACCCTTAATCTGATCCAAACTCTTCCTCATAAGCTTGTTCTCAGCCTCCACCCCAGCTGCGAAAACTGAATGATGGATTAGTTCGGCAGAAGAAGATGAAGGAAAACGAAGGAATGTCAAGGAAGAAACCTACCCCGTTTCTCGTGTTCAGCGAGAAGTGCGTTATGCTTGGCGCGTAGCATCTTATGAGTGTCCAGGAGACGCTGAAACTCAGCGCTCCGGAGGTTGGTGGTCACCTAAAAAGAATACAAAAATACAACTTAGCCTTGTGCATATTCGAAGTGTGCAAAATCCGGGCCAAATGGAACTTGGCACGGCTCTAGGTGTGTGCATATTCGAAATGTACAAAATCCGGGCCAAGTGGAACTTAACCCGACTCTAGGTGTGTGCATATTCGAAGTGTACAAAATCCAGGCCAAGTGGAACTTAACCCCGCTGTAGGTGTGTGCACATTCAAAGTGTACAAAATCCGGGCCAAGTGGAACTTAACCCGGCTCTAGGTGTGTGCATATTCGAAGTGTACAAAATCCGGGCCAAGTCGAACTTAGCACGGCTCTAGGTGTGTGCATATTCGAAGTGTACAAAATCCGGGCCAAGTGGAACTTAACCCGGCTCTAGGTGTGTGCACATTCGAAGTATACAAAATCCGGGTCAAGTGGAACTTAACCCGGCTCTAGGTGTGTGCACATTCGAAGTGTACAAAATCCGGGCCAAGTGGAACTTAACCCGGCTCTAGGTGTGTGCACATTCGAAGTGTACAAAATCCGGGCCAAGTGGAACTTAACCCGGCTCTAGGTGTGTGCATATACGAAGTGTACAAAATCCGGGCCAAGTGGAACTTAACCCGGCTCTAGGTGTGTGCATATTCAAAGTGTACAAAACCCGGGCCAAGTGGAACTTAACCCGACTCTAGGTGTGTGCATATTCGAAGTGTACAAAATCTGGGCCAAGTGGAACTTAACCTGGCTCTAGGTGTGTGCATATTTGAAGTTATCAAGGAGCTACGTTAGTTTTCTAAGGAGCATCCGGCCGAGTAACAAGTTAATCCCCCGGAGGCTCGGGGACTAATGGTTATATCATCAATATCTACAACACGCTAAGGAAAAGGGGGAAGAAACATACCTCCATCATCCAACCCGCAAGGTTAATTGCCTTAGCGGTTGTGTTCATTTGAGCAGAAAATTTAGCGGGGTTGAACTTCTCCGGAAGATCGTCGTTGTGGACGAACTCCGCCTTGTTCCAATTCATGACGAATTCGATCAGGCTCGGAGGGTATCGCTCGCCGGTGGGCATATGGGGCGCCACCAAGCCCTTCGCATGCGCCTCCCTCCTCTCAACCAGGGAAAGGGCCGGGCTGGTGTGCAAAACCATCTGTTGCGCATCAGCTGGCTCGGCAGGGGCGTCCTTCGGTGCTGGAGGCTTCTTGGGAAGCATGGATGCGAGAGTGCGCTGTCTAGCCTCGACGAACGATGTCCTGGTGGCATCAGGGGCCTTTTTTCTCTTGGGCTGCTGGGAGGAGGAAGTGGTTGCAGCAGATTTTCCCTTGGGAGCTGTTTGGGTACTTTCTCGCCGAGACTGAGAAGTCTCGGACGAGGCGGAGGAGCTTGGCGCTGGTGCACTGGCTGCTGGGCTTGGTGCTGCTGCTGGCGCTCTTGCTGCTGGAGTTGGTGCTAGTGCCAGAGTTGGTGCTAGTGCTGGTGTTGTTTTCTTCTTCGGTGGAGGTGCGGAGGTAGTCTCGGTGGTAGCTGGTTGCGGTGGAGCCGAAGTTGTGGATGCTGCCACCTCGGCTGGGCCAGTCTCCCCCGCTTCAAGGTTGCCCCCCTCTTGACGGGGTGGAGCAGAACCCGGAGCAGACGCAGAACCCTCAGGAATAGGGCTCAGCAGGCGTGGCTCGTCACCACGAGGGGGAGAAGGGCAAGGTCGGAGCGGCGAAGCAATGCCAGACCCACTCTGGGGGACCTCCACCGTGGCCCTGCCGAATCAAACAATGTCGAAGGAGAAACTAAAACAGTACAAGAACAAGTAAGTGGCTGAGGCAAAAAAGGCTTACGCATCCGAGGTCAGGGGATCCTTAGGCTTCCGAGCCCTTCGTGCAGGGGCCTTGGTTGTAGGCTTGGAGGCAGTTTTGTCCCCGGACTTCTTTCGCCTTTTGGTAGGCTGAGAAGGTCCGGAGGAAGAAGTTGATGCAGCTCCCCGCTTCTTCTTCGGTGCAACCGGAACAGGGTCACCCACGGCAAGGGGAGGGTCCTCATGGATCTGCCCACCGTGGTTAGCTGATGCCAGAAAAGCATAAGAAAGGGGGACAGCGTCAAGAGCTTCCATCACCTCGACATCCGAGTCATCTTCATCATCGGGCCAATCTCTAATGGAAGAGAGTTTACCGGTGGGTCGATTCATAGCGTCGATCATTGGAAGGAACATCTCCTGATCCGGCTCTTCCTCGTCCGAGGTCTCCCGGTCAGGCGCCCACTTAAGGGTGGGATCGGTGCCATCTTCGAGGGTTTGCTGAAGGAATATCTAAGGAAAAGAACATACAACAAAGTTAAAAATACAACAGCGACCGACATAAGGTTTAATTCGGAGAAAGTTTGCGGCACAAAACTTACTGCGGGAAGAAGCCTATCACGGCAAAAGTGCTCAATTCCCCACGTCCACTCAGAGGAGAAGTCCTTGTGGGTGGTGAAGAGAGCCTTGACCCGGCGATAGATCTCCGTGTTGCTCAACTCGAAGGACGAGGTCTGGTTGGGGTCGCGGCCCCAGCTCATGTGACACACTTTGTGAGTGCGCTTCTGGAGGGGGGAGATCCGGTTGCGGACGAACGTGATCATGGCATCCTCGTTGCGCAACCCGTGCTTCTTCAGTTCCGCGAACCTTTTATTGACCTAGTTGGCCAAGGCCGTGGGCTTCTTGGGGACAACGTCCCACAACTCCGGGTTAGGAGGACCCGGAGCATAGGGGAGCAGCCGGATCAAGTCTTCGGTGCCGTCGTTCCGAACATAAAAGAAAGTCCGGGCCCATCCCTTACAGGAGTCCAGCCCAGTGACTTGGGGGAAGACGGATAGCCTCCGAGGAGAGATGGACGCAGCCCCAAACTGCGTAAGCTGCTTGTCCTCCAGATCAAGCTGAATGTTCAGAATTACGTTACGACGAAGGCCGAAAAACGGATCCATAGCTCCTTTGTGGGCCATAATCCGGCATAGCCTTCGATCGTGGAGGCAAAAGCAGAGAGCGAGGTGATTGCGCTGGCAGGAATGTGGTGCGGCTGGAGTTCGTAGGTGCTCAACCAGTTGTGGAAAAAATCGCTGACCGGCAAACCGAAACCCCGCTGGAAATGTGACAAGAACACCACATACTCACCCGGATTGGGTGAGGGGGAGAGTTCGGCGGAGGCGAGGCACGCGGTGACGCCGGCGGGGATGCGCCTGGTGCGGTAGAGCCAGTCCAGGTCATCCTGGCACACCCAGGATCTGGCCCACGCACCACGGTCTGCCATGGCGGCATCTTCCTCCATCTATTTCTCGGCGACGGCGAGCTCCTCCTCTGTCATCTCGAGTTCGTTGCCCTCAATGGCGCTAGCGGCGGTGGGGGGAAACAACCTAGACTGATAGCGACCCGTGGCGGAGGAGGTGCGCAGCGGCGACGGTGACGCAGAGGCGTTTGGAAGCAGTGCGGCGGCGGCGCTGCTACTTAGAAGAGGTGGAGGCGGCGCTGTCGCGGGAGAAGACGAAGAAGAGGAACTGGAGGCAGAGGGACGCGGAAGGGGGAAAAGACCTAAGGGGCGCGCCCCTCCCCTATTTAACCACTCCCTCGAGGGGGAAGTGGGATCGTGTTTTGCGGTTATGCCACATGGTGTGGCCGTGTACACACCGGATTGGCCAATCAGCATCAGGCCACACGGAAGGTCATAGGGCGCAGCAGATCCCATGACGCGACGCATTGATGCAGTTAACGAGGAGGCAGGCGTGACGTGACGTGCGCACAGTAACTCCTAACAGTAACTGCGGCGGTTACTATGGCTGGCCCTTAAAATGAGGCGATGTGATGATTAGCCTCCACGTGGGGAAGCGTACGAGAGAAGGAAGAACAACCCGGATGAGAATGTGGTAACCCGGCCAGCAAGTGAAAACTTGGAATGTTCCAAGGGAAAGTAAATCCATAGAATCCGAGATAAGGTGGTAACCCGGCCAGCAAGGGAAAACTTGGAATGTGCCAAGGGAAAGTAAATCCATAGAATCCGAGATATGGAGGTAACTCGGAAATAAGATCCTAAGCTCAGTGAAATGGAACCTGATGTGGCCTTAGCGGCCAAGGCAGCTAAGACCGCACCAGCTTCGGGGACTATTGTTGGGGGGATACCCCCGGGTAGGGTCACGCTGGGGTATAAAGGCCGAGTTAGCCGAGGTTTGGCCAGGTCAAAGCAGATGCTGGCCGGGCCACCTCAAGGCAGGCCGAATCACGGAGTAACCCGGACCAGGGGGCGTCCACCTAACTTGGTCTCAACCGACTTAAGCCGTAAGTCGGAAAGATGTATCTAACTTTCATGCAGGAACAGGTGTGGCCAGATCAACTACGATCCGGGTCATGTCAAGCTTCTAGGAGAAGGAAGGAATCTCGCTGGTCAAAAGTAGCCCCGGTACGCACGGCATGAGCGAAGCGGACAGAGGGAGGACCAGCGAGGCATGGCCGACAAAGGTGACAAAGCCAATGTCGGGTGACGCAGGCGCCGCAGAGGCTCACGTAGCCTCTACATGGGTGACGCGGGGGAAAAGTAACCCGGTCGGCTTACTATTTTGGGAGGAGGCATATTCCCTGGAAGATGCCTCGATGTATGCCCTAAGTGGAGACCTAGCCACCCCTATATAAGGAGGGCTAGGGCCTCTATAGAGAGGTTAGGTTCTACGGCTTGGTCTTGTGCGGGTTAGCTAGTGCCGAGAGTTAGAGAGTCCCTTCTTCCTCCTCTCCCCAAGACAGCTCTAGGAGCACTTGTAAACCTTGGAAGTGAATCAGATATAAAACTTCTATGTGTGGAATCACCTCACTATCCCTCCCTGGATTCCCCTAGTGCATATTAGTCCCCACCTTTAGCCTATCCATGGCATCTGCCGTGACACCACCACGACACACATGCAATGACTCTAGATGTGGTTTGCGAATGGAACAGACATCCAATGACTCTAGATGTGGTTTGTGAGGAGAACACACATACAATGACACTGGTGGATCCATGTGTGGTTTGTGAGAAAAATAGACATGCCATGACTCTAGCTGTGGTTTGTGAAAAGAACACACATGCAATGAACTCTGGTGGATCCATATGTAGTTTGTGAGAAGAACACACATGCAATGACTCTAGATGTAGTTTGTGAAAAGAACAGACATGCAATGACACTGGCTGTGGTTTGTGAAAAGAATAGACATGCAATGACTCTGGTGGATCCATGTGTGGATTGTGAGAAGAACAGACATGCAATGACTCTAGATGTGGTTTGTGAAAACAACAGACATGCAATTAACTCTGGTGGATCCATATGTGGTTGTGAGAAGAACACACATGCAATGACTCTAGATGTAGTTTGTGAAAAGAACAGACATCCAATGACACTGGTGGATCCATATGTGGTTTGTGAAAAGAACACACATGCAATGGCTCTGGTTGTGGTTAATGAAAAGAACAAACATGCAATGACTTTAGTTGTGGTTTGCGAAAAGAACACACATGCAATGACACTTGTGGATCCATATGTGGTTTGTGAGAAGAGCAGACATGCAATGAACTCTGGTGGATCCATATGTGGTTTCTGAGAAGAACACACATGCAATGAATCTAGATGTGGTTTGTGGAAAGAACACACATGCAATGACACTAGTGGATCTATATGTGGTTTGTGAAAAGAACACACATGCAATGACTCAAGATGTGGTTAATGAAAAGAACACACATGCAATGACTCTAGCTGTGGTCTGTGAAAAGAACACACATGCAATGACACTGGTGGATCCATATGTGGTTTGTGAAAAGAATAGACATGCAATGACACTAGCTGTGGTTAATGAAAAGAACACACATGCAATCACACTTGTGGATCCATATATGGTTTGTGAAAAGAACACACATGCAATGACGCTAGATGTGGTTTGTGAAAAGAACACACATGCAATGACACTAGTGGATCAATATGTGGTTTGTGAAAAGAACAGACATCCAAATACTCTAGATGTGGTTTGCGAAAAGAACAGAAATGCAATGAACTCTTGTGGATCCATATGTGGTTTGTGAAAAGAACAGACATGCAATGACTCTAGATGTTGTTTGTGAAAACAACAGACACGCAATGACTCTAGCTGTGGTTTGTGAAAATAACACACATGCAATGACTCTAGTGGATACATGTGTGGTTTGTGAGAACAGACATGCAATGACTCTAGCTGTCTTTTGTGAAAAGAACAGACATGCAATGAACTCTGGTGGATCCATATGGGGTTTGTGAAAAGAACACACATGTAATGACTCTAGCTGTGGTTTGTGAAAACAACACACATGCAATAACACAGGTGGATCCATATGTGGTTTGTGAAAATAACACATGCAATGACTCTGGATGTGGTTAATGAAAAGAAGACACATGCAATAACTCTAGATGTGGTTTGTGAAAAGAACACACATGCAATGATACTGGTGGATCCATATGTGGTTTGTGAGAAGAATAGACATGCAATGAACTCTGGTGTATCGATATGTGGTTTGTGAGAAGAATATACATGCAATGACTCTAGATGTGGTTTGTGAAAAGAACACATATGCAGTGACATTGGTGGATCCATATGTGGTTTGTGAAAAGAACACACATGCAATGACTCTAGCTGTGGTTTGTGAAAAGAACACACATGCAATGACACTGGTGGATCCATATGTGGTTTGTGAAAAGAATAGACATGCAATGACTCTAGCTGTTGTTAACGAATAGAACACTCATGCAATCACACTAGTGGATCCATATGTGGTTGCTGAAAAGAACACACATGCAATGACTCTAGATGTGGTTTGTGAAAAGAACACACATCCAATGACACTGGTGGATCAATATGTGGTTTGTGAAAAGAACAGAAATCCAATGACTCTACTTGTGGTTTGTGAAAAGAACACACCTGCAATGACACTAGTGGATCCATGTGTGGTTTGTGAGAAGAACAGACATGCGGTGACTCTAGCTGTGGTTTGTGAAAATAACAGACATGTAATGAACTCTGGTGGATCCATATGCGGTTTGTGAGAAGAACACGCTTGCAATGACTCTAGATGTGGTTTGTGAATAGAACAGACATCCAATGACTCTAGATGTGGTTTGTGAGGAGAACACACATGCAATGACACTGGTGGATCCATGTGTGGTTTGTGAGAAGAATAGACATGCCATGACTCTAGCTGTGGTTTGTGAAAAGAACACACATGCAATGAACTCTGGTGGATCCATATGTAGTTTGTGAGAAGAACACACATGCAATGACTCTAGATGTAGTTTGTGAAAAGAACAGACATGCAATGACACTGGCTGTGGTTTGTGAAAAGAACAGACATGCAATGACTCTGGTGGATCCATGTGTGGTTTGTGAGAAGAACCGACATGCAATGACTCTAGCTATGGTTTGTGAAAAGAACAGACATGCAATTAACTCTGGTGGATCCATATGTGGTTGTGAGAAGAACACACATGCAATGACTCCAGATGTGGTTTGTGAAAAGAACAGACATCCAATGACACTGGTGGATCCATATGTGGTTTGTGAAAAGAACACACATGCAATAACTCTGGATGTGGTTAATGAAAAGAACAAACATGCAATAACTTTAGTTGTGGTTTGTGAAAAGAACACGCATGCAATGACACTTGTGGATCAATATGTGGTTTGTGAGAAGAGCAGACATGCAATGAACTCTTGTGGATCCTGTTGGGTCCGCAGCATAGAAAACAAAAAAATTCCGACAGATTGAACTACACGCCAAGATATATCTACTAGGTACAAAGCAACGGGTGGACATACATCCAACGAGAACTTACCCTCGAAGACAACGAGTTTTTTTAACGAGTAGGAACTCGTGGTTGATGTAGTCGTACACTTGCCGATCTCAAGATCTTGAGGAAGTTCGAGCAGGTCCGGCTCTGGCACGTCCTTCAGATCTAGCTCCAGCACCACCAAGTCCAGCACCGCAAAGCAGCGGTGCATTCGTGATCGCACACACGTCCGGTACCCCCGAAAACCTCCGTCCCTCGCTCTAGCAAAGCAGTGGAAGCAGCAACTCCTTTCTAGATAAAGCCACCGGGAACATGTATCTCGCTAATCCGAGACCATGGGGAATAATACTAGAGGGGGAGAGAGATCCTTCACAAGGAGGTGTGTGTGAGAAGTGATGAGAGGGTGGCCTTTTATAGGAGGAGTGGGGTGCCCCTCCTTCATGGCCGGCGCATGGAGGAGGTGCCTCTTCACCTCCTCCATTCATGTGGTGGTAACCCCTCCACATTAAAATGCCTCTTCACATTCCCTTTTAAAGTCTCCATTTTAAATGCATTAAATTTCTCCAAATTTAATGCTCTCTCATTTAGTAAAACTCTTTTATTATTTTTATTCAGAATTTTTTTAATTACTTTAATTAACAAACATTCACATAAAACTCGCTGCAACATTTCAATATTACATGCAGAACCAATTTCAGCAATTTCACCCGAAACAGTTTCAGTGTCTATTGAAATAATTCCAGCACTTTCTTAAATCTTTATCTGAAACATATTTGCTCCAAATAGTGTCGGTATCCCTTAAGCCTGTCACCCTACGGTTCGCGAATAATGCAGACATGATCAAGACCCCTCTCCGAGCAATAATCAGCAGCGGGACCTGGAGATCCGTACTGACTCCTACACATTCAACGATGACTTCTGTGATCGTGAGAACCTTTAACGCTTGTAACTAAATCCCTCTGTCTCGCGATATATTACATGTCCGAGTTTCGATCATCGGTATCTCCATACCTAGTTTGATCTCGTTATCGACATGCACTCTTTTCTCGTTCCCGTGATATAACATTCTAGTGATCACATCACTTGCTTGCAAGCTATTTCAATGTGATATCACCGAGAGGGCCCAGAGTATATCTATCCGTCATCGGGATTGAAAAATTCCACTCTTGATCCATGAGCCTCAACATAACAGCTTCGTAGCACTGAACCCATCTTAATAGTCACCCTGTTATGGTGTGACGTTTGATGTTATCAAGATACTCTTCCGGTGTTAGCAATTAACATGATCTCATGGTCTAAGGATAAAGATTACTTCGTATAGTGTTATAACAATATAAACATAATGACTTTGATCGTATTGCTATACTTCGGATGAATGTTCATCACATCATTCCACCAATGTTGTGACCTCGTTATTAACAACATCCAATGTCCATGATCAGGAAACCTTGATCATCTTGTTAATCAACGAGCTAGTCTATAAGAGAGGAATAACTAGGAACCCTTTTTTTTGTTTATTAAACACACATGTATTGACGTTTCCGATCAATACACTTATAGCATGTAAATTAAACATTTATCATAAACATGTAATAACCACTTTATTATTGCCTCTCGGGCATATTCCCTTCAGTCTCCCACTTGCACTAGAGTCAATAATCTAGTTTGAAAAACTTTGCGTATTGAACACCTATGGCTTTCTGGTGTTGCATATACGCGATTTCTAGTGGTTAACATAATCTCCGGATCTGACAGTTTCAGGTCCGTGTGTATTTGCATGTCTTTGCGTCTCTACGCATCACTCATTCTCAAATGAGATGGCATTGTATAAATTTGGTCCTTTGGTGAGACCTTTAGTTCGTTCCGGTTAAAATATGTTGATATTATTGCCACACAATATATCTTCATAGTATTAGCCCACTTTGAACCACCCCTAGTTTGATAACAAACTACTTAACACAAATGCCCTCCTATGCTGCTACTATAGCAGTCATATACTTAGCCTTTTGTTGTAGTATCCGTCACAATGTCTCAACTTTGGAACTCATCCAAATCCATCATGGAACATCCTTTCCATTACACTGTGCCACCCATAGTCTAAATTGAGATAAATTTAATGTGTATCTTGTTGACAAACCTAGTATCAATGTAACACTTTACAATGAACTACCTTTAACTATTTGTCACTTATACAAAGCTCATAAGAATATCTTTACTATTGTCCAATGATCATATTATGAATCATTCTGGTATATTCTCATAACATTTAGAGCATAGGACATTCTGGATATATACATATCATGGTATAATCGATCAAAATCTGCATGTGATTTTACTCACCAAGTGTTGAAACACTTGAATCTTGATACAATTCTTTCCATGCAGCAAGAACCTTTCTTGTTATTTCCATATTGAACCCTTTCAATATCACATATTGGCACAACCATATTAGTGCCTTAATCTATCCATATAGATATTGATGCCTAATATTTCGGTTTTGCCCAAGTCTTTCATCTAAATCTTATTTTAATGAAATTCTTAACTTGTGTCAATACAAGATACATCATTTCCAATCAACAATATGTCCTCTACATAATTTATTAGAAATATGTCTCAGCGCTCCCACTTAATTTCTTGCAAATGCAAGCATCTTCATCATCTCCGATGAATTTAGACTCTTTTAACAGTTTCATCATGGTGAAGATTCCAACTCCGCTATGCTTACTTCAACTATTGAAGTTTGCATGCCCTTTTAGCACCCTTTGAATTAACAAAACCCTTTGGACCGTGTCATGTACACGTCCTAGGTAACCGTTCTATTAGAAGAACATTGTTTTGTTTATTCAACTACCATATACCAAATTATATGTAGTGGTTGCTACATTAATCCATCAAGACTAAACATCGCTAAGAAAGATCAAATCTTGTCATAGTAAACTCCTTGAACATTGTCCTAAACTTCTTTCCGACATGTCGACTATTTCATAGATGTTAAACATCCATGTCTTATTTCTTTATAGATCCAAACACGACCGATAGGCTTCACGCCTTTGCGGAGGGTCTTCCAAGTTCAGAAACTTGATTTCTCGTGTATGGATACTATCACAGATTCTATGACTTCTAGTCATTTTATGGAGTCAGGGCCCATCATCGCTTCTTTGCATGTAGTCGGTTCATCATTGTCAAAACAATAACGACTTGCTTATCAAATCTTACTATTTGATTCTTACCGACCCACACGGTTCTATAGGAACTCTAATCTCCGAGATCACACCTTTTGTAATCACGGGAGCCATGAGCATTGTGGCCGCCACCGGGACACTTTCCGGCGCTGCGCTACTTAGCACATATAGCTAAGGTTCAACAACCTTATCAAAGTTCTATTGTCCTCCCACTTAAATTTTCGCGAAAAATTCCTTCTCAAGAAACTTGACGTTCCAAGTAACAAACTCTTTTGTCCTTGGTGTTATGGAGAAATTCCCAAAAAATTCTTTGGGATAACCTACAAAGACGTCCTTATCCGACTTTGGTTGTAAACATTTTACTTATGCATAACATACCAAAATTTAAGAAAAGACAATTCGGGTTTTATCCCAAACCATAACCCATATGATGTCATTTCAACGGATCACGATGGTGCTCTTTTCAGTGTAAAAGCGGTAGTCTCTAAAGCTTCAATCCTTAAAACATAATGGCAGTTTTATAAATGACACCCTTGATCTTACCTTGTCAAACATGGTTTGATTTCATCTCTCGAATATGCCATACTCCTATGGTTTATCGGGAAACACAAATCATGGAACAATTCCTCAAGTCTTAGGTGTTTTTGCTAAAGATATAACTCAAATATCTTCCTTTATGATCGAATCATAAACTGTTTATTTTCTTGTTACAATGATTTTCCACTTCATCTTGAAAGTCTTTGAACAATTTTCAAATGTTTCATATTTCTTCCTTATTAAGTAAATATATAGATATATTCAATTAAATTTCTGGAGAAAGCATATGAAGCAAAAAGATCCATCACATATGGCTACACATAATGGACTATGTACATCAGCATGCATAATTTCCAATAAGCTAGTCATCCGTTCCTCTTTGGCCTATGAACGGAGTTTCAATTATCTCGAGGAAAGTCTCACAAGCGTCAATTGATCAAAATCAAAAGACTTCCAAAAATCCATCAACATGGAGTTTCTTCATGTTTTATTTCCAATATAATTTAAACAGCGATGTCACTTCATAAGTGATCTTTCAATCGTTTGTCTTGCGACATTTTAGCAATAGTGTTTATGGATGTGATTTCTCCCACTAGACTTGTAAAAGTTCATCCATCCTTTATGGAATACGGTAATTATTTGAACAACCATTGTTCTCGTAATACCGGAACAAAATAACAATTATAAATACAAATCTTGAAGGCTAGGTTTGATGACAACGAAAAAGCACAATAACACTTTATTTTTTTCGATGATCATCATCACTTATTCTCTTGCTAGTTACTTAGGCCATTGCAGTTCATGAATTGCGTTGTCCTGTATGACACTTCATACCAACCAATTCGGCATCCAATATCGGTATCCAATACCTAAGAACCACATTGTTTAATAAGCAAAGAATATAGCCATAACATGTATATCTTCTATATACCCAAGTTGGACATCTCCAACCTTTTATTTTCTGCCAAATATTTTATAGATTCTCTTTTAGCAATTCCTTTTCCTTTTAAAAGAATCTATCAACATCAATTGTGGTGTCATTCACATGACACATAGTACAAAGTGTATATAGTCAAATACTAATACCTTTGGACTTGCACTTTGAAGTGGATCACCATCATCAAATGTTTGGTGTTCATTCAAAAATCCATTCTTTAGTAATCTATTAGTGTAGTAAACATTTTACTTACATCTTCTATTCATACTTATCATGACAACTTTCATGATCAAGATACTATAGCCTATAAGGAAGAATCGTGAGTATAATATGAGTTCCCAAAACCTTTTTGCTAGATTCGGATGCCTAGCATCTCCAACCTTCACAAATTCTCATACAATATGTGAACATGTATTTTGCTAAATTATACTCTATCATAATGCAACCAAAAACATTGTTTCAGATATCACAATATCTTTCACACATGATGGTTTCTGAAACAATTTTCAGCTCCAATATAATCTTGATATTAAAACAACTTTTGAATATCAATAATCATGGAGGCAAACATGATACTTTAGATACTAACATTGGAATTCTTACTCCTGATTTAATACTACTTATTAAACTTCATGGAGTAAATAGAGTTTGCTGAAACTTTGCAATAGGACTTATAAACTTTAAATTGACATTCAAAACAATACGATACCGGTTTGTAAAGTAAATATCCAGAATTCTATAGTTCTATTATCTCAAATAAAAACTAAGCATAAGGTAGAAAATGAATGCCAATGACTACAACAAACTATGCAAATTCACTTTGATTTAATTTATGACAAATTTGTTTCGACTAATCCAAATTAGAAATGAACTCCCACTCAAAAACGACATCCCTCGTGTCTTTTTAGTGATTACAAGAACCAAATCCACTACACCAAGTCTGATCATCACGTGAGTTGATGTAGCTTCAAAGGCGAGCATCTATATGGGCATCATATCAACTATATGACTCATGCTTAACCTTTCGGTCCGTGTTCCGAGGCCATGTCTGTACATGCTAGGCTCGCTAAGTAAGAACCTTAGTACTCGCATGTGTAAAACTGTCTTACACCCGTTTGTATGAAAGCGTAGAGTCGAGTACACCCGATCATCACGTGATGTCTCGAAATACGATCCACAAAATGGTGCATAATTAAGGAAGAACACATTTTTATCTTGATATCTAAATGAGGGATCATCTTACAATGCTATAGAAGCGCCAAACTAGCAGTATAAGATGCTAACATCTAATGTGTAAAGTGAGATGATATGGTCCATGCATTTGATCTCTATCATTTGCATCATGGTATGATCTCTATCATTCCTTTGTGTCTAAGGCCAAGGTCTATGGAACTTACACGTTGAGTGTGTTGTAAGAGTATCTATCATACATCTACTTACAACAATACCATATCAAGACACTAGCCCAGCAACGATCTAAACTAGACGCCTCTCATTTATCAATTGCAAGTTTTACGTGGCTTAGGGCTTTCGGAGATAGAACCATTCTTACCTACAAACATGAACCACAACAAGGATAACCAAGTTATTAGCAACTCGTTGTAAATCAGATTTTCACTATAGTAGGAGAGACAGACACCCGCCAGCCACTTATGCAAAACAAGTTGCATGTCAGTCGTGGAACCGGTCTCATGTACGATGACATGTAAGGTTGGTCCGGGCCGCTTCGTCCCACTATGCCACCAATATCCAAAATACATAGAAGATGCAATAACATGATCATCATCGCCCACATATAAACATATGTGTACTACCCGTACTACGTAGATCTATCTACTAGGTACAAAGCAACGGGTGGACATACAGCCAACAAGAACTTACCCTCGAAGACAACGAGTTTTGTTAACGAGTAGGAACTCGTGGTTGATGTAGTCGTACACTTGCTGATCTCAAGATCGTGAGGAAGTCCGAGCAGGTCCGGCTCTAGCACGTCCTTTAGATCCAGATCCAGCACCACCAAGTCCAGCACCGCAAAGCAGCGGTGCATCCGTGATCACACACACGTCCGGTACCCCGACAACCTCCGTGCCTCGCTCCAGCAAAGCAGCGGAAGCATCAACTCCTTTCCAGATAAAGCCACCGGGAACATGTATCTCGCTAATCCGAGACCATGGGGAATAATACTAGAGGGGGAGAGAGATCCTTCACAAGGAGGTGTGTGTGAGAAGTGATGAGAGGGTGGCCTTTTATAGGAGGAGGGGGGTGCCCCTCCTTCATGGCCGGCACATGGAGGAGGTGCATCTTCACCTCCTCCATTCATGTGGTGGTAACCCCTCCACATTAAAATGCCTCTTCACATTCCCTTTTAAAGTCTCCATTTTAAATGCATTAAATTTCTCCAAATTTAATGCTCTCTCATTTAATAAAACTCTTTTATTATTTTTATTCAGAATTTTGTTAATTACGTTAATTAAAAAACATTCACATAAAACCCCTGCAACATTTCAATATTACATGCAGAACCAATTTTAGCAATTTCACCCGAAACAGTTTCGGTGTCTATTGAAATAATTCCAGCGCTTTTTTAAATCTTTACCTGAAACATATTTTCTCCAAATGGTGTCGGTATCCCTTAAGTGTGTCACCCTATGGTTCGCGAATAATGCAGACATGATCGAGACCCCTCTCCGATCAATAATCAGCAGCGGGACCTGGAGATCCGTACTGACTCCTACACATTCAACGATGACTTCTGTGATCGTGAGAACCTTTAACGCTCGTGATATATTACATGTACGAGATTCGATCATCGGTATCTCCATACCTAGTTTGATCTCGTTACCGACATGCACTCTTTTCCCATTCCCATGATATAACATTCTAGTGATCACATCACTTGCTTGCAAGCTATTTCAATGTGATATCACCGAGAGGGCCCAGAGTATATCTATCCGTCATCGGGATTGACAAATTCCACTCTTGATCCATGAGCCTCAACATAACACCTTCGTAGCACTGAACCCATCTTTATAGTCACCCTGTTACGGTGTGACGTTTGATGTTATCAATATACTCTTCCGGTGTTAGCAATTAACATGATCTCATGGTCTAAGGATAAAGATTACTTCATATAGTGATATAGCAATATAAACATAATGACTTTGATCGTATTGCTATACTTTGGATGAATGTTCATCACATCATTCCACCAATGTTGTGACCTCGTTATTAACAACATCCAATGTCCATGATCAGGAAACCTTGATCATCTTGTTAATCAACGAGCTAGTCTATAAGAGAGGCATAACTAGGAACCCTTTTTTTGTTTATTAAACACACATGTATTGACGTTTTCGATCAATACAATTATAGCATGTAAAATAAACATTTATCATAAACATGGAATAAGATAATAACCACTTTATTATTTCCTCTCGGGCATATTCCCTTCAGTCTCCCACTTGCACTAGAGTCAATAATCTAGTTTGTGAAAAGAACACACATGTAATGACTCTAGATGTGGTTTGTGAAAATAACACACATGCAATGACACTAGTGGATCAATATGTGGTTTGTGAAAAGAACAGACATCCAATGACTCTAGATGTGGTTTGTGAGAAGAATAGACATGTAATGACTCTAGCTGTGCTTTGTGAAAAGAACAGAAATGCAATGAACTCTGGGATCATATGTGGTTTGTGAGAATAACACACATGCAATGACTCTAGATGTGGTTTGTGAAAAGAACAGACATGCAATGACTCTAGAAGTGGTTTGTGAAAATAACACACATGCAATGACTCTAGTGGATCCATTTGTGGTTTGTGAGAACAGAAACACAATGTCTCTAGATGTGGTTTGTGAAAAGAATAGACATGCAAAGAACTCTGGTGGAACCATATGTGGTTTGTGAAAAGAACACACATGCAATGACTCTAGCTGTGGTTTGTGAAAAGAACACACATGCAATGACATTGGTGGATCCATATGTGGTTTTTGAAAATAACACACATGCAATGACTCCGGATGTAGTTAATGAAAAGAACACACATCCAATGACTCTAGATGTGGTTTGTGAAAAGAACACACATGCAATGATACTGGTGGAGCCATATGTGGTTTGTGAAAAGAACAAACATGCAATGAACTCTAGTGTATCCATATGTGGTTTTTGAGAAGAATACACATGCAGTGACTCTAGATGTGGTTTGTGAAAAGAACACACATGCAAACACACTGGTGGATCCATATGTGGTTTGTGAAAACAACACACATGCAATGACTCTCGCTGTGGTTTGTGAAAAGAACATACATGCAATGACACTGGTGGATCCATATGTAGTTTGTGAAAAGAATAAACATGCAATGAATCTAGATGTGGTTAATGAATAGAACACTCATGCAATCACACTGGTGGATCCATATGTGGTTTGTGAAAAGAACACACATGCAATGACTCTAGATGTGGTTTGTGAAAAGAATAGAACTCCAACGACTGTAGCTATGGTTTGTCAAAATAACACACATGCAATGCCACTGGTGGATCCATGTGTGGTTTGTGAGAAGAATAGACATACAATGGCTCTAGCTATGGTTTGTGAAAAGAACACACATGCGATGAACTCTGGTGGATCCATATGTGTTTGTGAGAAGAACACACATGCAATGACTCTAGATGTGGTATGTGAAAAGAACAGACATGCATTGACTCTAGTTGTAGTTTGTGAAAAGAACACACATGCAATGACTCTAGTGGATCCATGTGTGGTTTGTGAGAAGAACATACATGCAATGACTCAAGCTGTGGTTTGTGAAAAGAACACACATGCAATGAACTCTTGTGGATCCATATGTGGTTTGTGAGAAGAACACACATGCAATGACTCTAGATGTGGTTTGTGTAAAGAACAGACATGCAATGACTCTAGCTGTGGTTTGTGAAAATAACACACATGCAATGACTCTAGTGGATCCATGTGTGGTTTGTGAGAACAGACATGCGATGACTCTAGCTGTGGTTTGTGAAAAGAACAGACATGCAATGAACTCTGGTGGATCCATATGTGGTTTGTGAAATGAAGACACATGCAATGACTCAAGATGTGGTTAATGAAAATAACACACATGCAATGACTCTAGCTATGGTTTGTGAAAAGAATACACATGGAATGACACTGGTGGATCCATATGTGGTTTGTGAAAAGAATAGACATGCAATGACTCTAGCTGTGGTTAATGAATAGAACACTCATGCAATCACACTGGTGGATCCATGTGTGGTTTGTGAGAAGAACACACATGCAATGACTCTAGATGTGGTTTGTGAAAAAAACACACATCCAATGAAACTGGTGGATCAATATGTGGTTTGTGAAAAAGAACAGAAATCCAATGGCTGTAGCTGTGGTTTTTGAAAACAACACACATGCAATGACATTGGTTTGTGAGAAGAACAGACATGCGGTGATTCTAGTTGTGTTTTGTGAAAAGAACAGACATGCAATGAACTCTGGTGGATCCATATGTGGTTTGTGAGAATAACACACCTGCAATGACTCTAGATGTGGTTTTGTGAAAAGAACAGACATCCAATGAGTCTACATGTGGTTTGTGAGAAGAACACACATGCAATGACACTGGTGGATCTATGTGTGTTTTGTGAGAAGAATAGACATGCAATGGCTCTAGCTATGGTTTGTGAAAAGAACACACATGCGATGAACTCTGGTGGATCCATATGTGGTTGGTGAGAAGAACACACATGCAATGACTCTAGATGTGGTATGTGAAAAGAACAGACATGCAATGACTCTAATTGTAGATTGTGAAAATAAGACACATGCAATGACTCTGGTGGATCCATGTGTGGTTTGTGAGAAGAACAAACATGCAATGACTTTAGCTGTGGTTTGTGAAAAGAACACACATGCAATGAACTCTTGTGGATCCATATGTGGTTTGTGAGAAGAATACACATGCAATGACTCTAGATGTGGTTTGTGAAAAGAACAGACATGCAATAACTCTAGCTGTGGTTTGTGAAAATAAGACACATCCAATGAATCTTGTGGATCCATGTGTGGTTTGTGAGAACAGACATGCGATGACTCTAGCTGTGGTTTGTGAAAAGAACAGACATGCAATGAACTCTGGTGGATCCATATGTTGTTTGTGAAAATAAAACACATGCAATGACTCTAGCTAGGGTTTGTGAAAAGAACACACATGCAATGACACTGGTGGATCCATATGTGGTTTGTGAAAAGAAGACACATGCAACGACTCAAGGTATGGTTAATGAAAATAACACACATGCAATGACTCTAGCTATGGTTTGTGAAAAGAACACACATGCAATGACATTGGTGGATCCATATGTGGTTTGTGAAAAGAATAGACATGCAAGGACTCTAGCTGTGGTTAATGAATAGAACACTCATGCAATCACACTGGTGGATCCATGTGTGGTTTGTGAGAAGAACACACATCCAATGACTCTAGATGTGGTTTGTGAAAAAAAAACACATCCAATGAAACTGGTGGATCAATATGTGGTTTGTGAAAAAGAACAGAAATCCAATGACTCTAGCTGTGGTTTGTGAAAAGAACACACATGCAATGATACTGGTGGATCCGTGTGTGGTTTGTGAGAAGAACATACATGCGGGGACTCTAGCTGTGGTTTGTGAAAAGAACAGACATGCAATGAACTCTGGTGGATCCATATGTGGTTTGTGAGAAAAACACACATGCAATGACTCTATATGTGGTTTGTGAAAAGACCAGACATCAAATGACTCTAGATGTGCTTTGTGAGAAGAACACAGATGCAATTACATGGTGGATCCATGTGTGGTTTGTGAGAAGAATAGACATGCAATGACTCTAGCTGTGGTTTGTGAAAAGAACACACATGCAATGAACTCTGGTGGATCTATATGTAGTTTGTGAGAAGAACACAGATGCAATGACTCTAGATATGGTTTGTGAAAAGAACAGACATGCAATGAATCTAGTTGTGGTTTGTGAAAAGAACACACATGCAATGGATCTGGTGCATCCATGTGTGTTTTCTGAGAAGAACAGACATGCAATGACTATAGTGTTGGGGATATACTTTCCGGGTATCCTCACAGATCCTCACTGACCAGGGTGGCCCACTTCGGGTTAGAGATTTGCTTCATGGGCGGCCCAGTTAGGGAGAGAAGACGGAGTCCAATCCGACTACGGGAAGGCCCAAAAAACTTACCGACTTAGGCCCATAATGTTACTTGTAGTTCAAGAAGTACTCTGTAACCAACTCTTAGTCGTAGCCGGATTGATCTCTCCTGTAAACCTTAGACCGGATATCTATATAAGCCGTCCTAGGGAGAGCCTTTAGGGCAGACCAGATAACACCTCAATAGTCTACAATCTCATCTCGCACAGGCTTAACCCTTGTAACCCATATTCCGGCTCTGCCGTATTACTGGATTGCTAGCAGGAGTAGGGTCCGTCCAAAGCCGGCGGATTCGAACCTGGGTAAACTTGTGTGATCACCGTCTCGGAACACCGTACGTCTCACACGCCTCTCTCCCGCACGCCTCGAGGACCCCCTCATGGCGTACTTGTCCTCGAACCGACGATAGTTGGCGCCCACCGTGGGGCAAGTGAGCTTCGGATCTGCGTTCCGAGCGGAATCTGCAAGAATCGGAATCGGCGAGACCATCGCCGTCGGTCGCATCCTCTACGCCAGCGATGTCCCTCTCATCGTTCTAGATGAGACTTGGATTCCAGCTAGGGAGGCCGTGACTGCCTATACTATCATGTCTTTTGGCGAGATCGATGTTTACATCGGTTTCGCTGAACCCGCCCAACCCACCCCAGCGGTGATGATAGAGGCAGAAGAATCTTCTGGGCCCCCTTTGTCCATGGAGGCGGCAGAGTTCCGGATCTCAGAAAACCCTAATCCCACCCAGCCCGAACCAGTTGCGGAGATGGTGGAGAAATCCGAGCCTGAAGAAGACCTCACGGTCCAAGTCGAATCTGGAGTGGATCTCCCTGGAGAAGCCGGATCCCAGATCGACCCACCCTTGGAAGTCGAAATCCAGGAGGAGCACATCAGCGACACTGATTCCGACTCTGACGATGTCGGGACAGACAGGCTTTTCCTCAGGTACACACTAAGATGTATGATACTGCAAGGCGCTAGCGCAGAAGCAATCCTCAAAACCAGTAAAAGTTTCGATATGGCTGATCGCGAAAGCCGCAGGTACCTCAGGAAGCACGATCGCACTTCGTCGGATATGTTGGATCCGGATCCGGCTCTGCCAATGCTGGAGAAAACACTGACTCTGTGCTGGAGGCAATTGGAACAAACGCCGACGTTCCCGCATCCTCGGATGAGTCCATGACGTCGGCAGATTTCCAAAAGTTCTCCGCGGAATATGACGGGGAGTACAACTCCAAAACTGCAGAAGATGGAGAAGCCATGGACGAAGGATCCGGGGAACACTCTCCCATAACGCAGGATGATATGGAAGTCAGAGACAATCCCGAAATCCAGATGTCCGAAAGTACCGATCAGAGCTTGACTCCGGGAAATGGACCCAAAGCCGTCTTTGCTACCGACGCTGCCAAGAAGGCAAAGAAGAAGAACAAGAAGAACAAGACTCCGGCAAAAGACCCTCTGACAGAGGAGGTGATTGCCGAGGAATACGAGGAAGACTCGGATGGAGCACTTATCCCAGACGAGCCGAAAAAAGAAGCATTGGTGGATGGACACGTGATCACTGAAGGTGCGCGTAAACTCATCGATGCCGCATTAACCACACCTATCCCTATAGCTGCAGAACTTACTGCAGATGAGCTGGACGAAAGGGCCCAAGCCCTAGAAGCGCGTCGTCAACAACTCCTTGATGAAGCCAAAAACATCGAGGTGGAGAAGAAGCACATGTCAAATAAGGAGTACATGTCCCGTCTACATCAGAAGCGTCACATAGATGACAACCAATTCCCACGTGTCCGTGCCGTCCTTTTTGGAGATGAGATGGGAAAGCCACGGAAGGACAGCAATGGAGATTGGGTTTACCCAACACCGGTGCAAAATACTGTGGCAGCTCGCGAAATTCTATCCGCTAATCCAGGACTAGAGCAGATACGTTTGGGTATCAAGCTACTCAATAAGGGACTGGAACAGCAAAAGGTCGCCCTGTCAGGAAGTCAAAAGCTGGTCTCGGATTCCAACCAATGTCGCACAGATCCGGCATGGGCTGACGTAAGATATCACTACGAACGGGCGCAGCATCGTCACCCCGAACGCAGGGAAGATAATTATTCAAGAACCGGATCGTCAGGACAACACCGCAGAACTACACTTAACTGGAGCAACGTCTCTCTAGCAGCCGAGAAAGACACGATCGCTGCACTGATTCCGAGGAATCCTCCCCGAAAAGGAGAAGATAAAGAGAAACGTCGGGAGGAGGATCGTCAGAAAATGCCACCTCCTAGACATGAAAACCGTCTGGCTGAGCCTCACCATGGTGGGAACGACGGACGAAGGAATGACGGAAACCACGCTGGCACAAACCGGCAGGGGGCTCGTCATAGTCAAGAACCTCCCCGGAACTGGAATAAAGACGCTCCAGACGGAGGCCGGCGATCAGCCGGAAACAACCCAGCTGCACCACCCTCTCCACAGCACAGTTATCACAATGGCCCCCAAGGAGGTCAAGGAGGATGACATGGCGGAGGAGGTGGCGGCAGAAGCCGAAGTCCGGCTCCAAGGCACCGCAGCCACAGCCGATATTCGGGACGATCCCTATCCCCGAACGACGCAAGGCATAGGATCAACTCTAACATAGAGGCTCGGCGCTACGAAAACGATGACGTGTACGTGGGCCCAAAGTGCTTCGGACCACGCGTCAGAGCTACAAAATTCCTGGAAGGATTTGCTATCTCAAGACATATTCAAGCCTACGACAGCATTGCTCGGCCAGACACCTGGTTACAGGACTTCTTCCAAGCTTGCTGCATCGCCAAAGGCGGAAACAGCCTGGTCGCGACCCGATATCTCCCACTTATGTTGCAGAAGACGGCACGATCATGGCTCAATGAACTTCCGGCAAACACCATCCACAACTGGTATGATTTACAAAGTGCGTTCTTTCGGAATTTCGAAGGCACGTATCGGAGGCCCTGTACGGTTGGAGACCTACAGCGTTGCACCCAGAAAGCCGAAGAAACTTGCTGAGATTATCTCGGACGATGGATTGACACCAAGAACTCCTGCGAGGGAGTAAATGATCAAACTGTGATTGAAGCTTTCATTGCAGGTCTCCCAATTGGTTTACTACGCCATCGCTTGAAGCGTGACAAGGTTACTGATCTGGGAGAGATGATAGAAAAAGTGAGCAAGTATGCAGATGCTGACGACGACGCAGAGGGATTACTCAATGTCCTGGCCGTACCTCAGTCAGCAAAGACAAAGCAATAGGCTCAGAAGCGCAAAAACACCTCGGAAGAAAAACCGAACACGGAGACGGTAGTAGTCACTACTGTTTCCGGGTCTGGAGGACGAGGAGGACGTGGCGGAGGCCGCGGGCGTGGACGTGGGACATCAAGGGTCCAAGGTAGAGGAGAGAAACAACCAGGCAAAACCTACACTTGGGCCGACATCGCCAATAACCCATGTGTGCATCACTTGGACGCCAATGGGGGCTCGTCCCACACCAACGCTGAATGTCGTTTTAACGACGACATCAAGAGAGATGATACCACGGGCTACAAAGCTAAGCGGAAGAAGGAAAGAAGACCCCCGAAAAAGATAAAGAGACCAAGGAAGATTCCGACATGGAGGAAGCCGACGCTTCAAATCCCAAGTCGGAAGGGAAGAAAACTTTTCCTACCAAGAAGGACACTTACGTCACCTTCCTCGGATCTCAACCAGCAAAGGTCAAGAAAGCAGTTCTCCACGAGCTCAACGCAACAGTTCCGGCTGTCCATCAGTATTTGGACTGGTCGGAAGTGGCAATAACGTTTGACTGCGCTGATCATCCGCCTAAACTACACAGGCGAGGAAAATACGCCTTAATCGTCAATCCACTTATTGACGGTTATGGTTTCTCCAAGACCCTCATGGACGGTGGTAGCAGCATCAATATTCTCTATGTAGAAACGCTACGCCGGATGAAGATCTCGGAAACACAGCTTAACCATAGCTCTGTGATTTTTCACGGGGTTGTCCCAGGAAGACAAGCTAATTCCCTGGGAGAGATCACTTTGGATGTTACTTTTGGAACACCAAAAAATTATCGAACGGAGGCACTTTCCTTTGAAGTGGTCCCGTTCAATAGCGCATACCACGCTATATTCGGACGTCCGGCTTACTGGGCTTTTATGGCTCGTCCGTATTACATTTCAATTTGATGAAAATTCCAGGTCCCAACGGCGTGATCACCATCAGGGGAGACCCGAAGAAAGCGCGAGAGTGCGAGGATGGAAATGCCGCCTTTGCCGAAGCCGTGCTACACGCCAGGAGTACCAGGAGATCAAGAAGAGCATAGATCCGTCTGAGATGCCCGTGACGAAGAAGGAGGTGACAAAGCCAAATCCGGAGTTCAAGGCATCAGAAGAGACGAAGACGACGCCGTTGAAGGATGATGACCCCGCCAAGGTGACTCAGATAGGCGCAGGCCTAAGTAGCACATAGGAAAGCGCGCTCGTCAAGTTCCTCCGAGCAAATCAAGATATCTTCGCATGGCAGCCATCTGACATGACCGGAGTACCTAGGGAACTTGCCGAGCACTCTCTAAATGTAAACCTGAACGCTAAACCTGTCAAACAGTCCTTACGACGGTTTGGTGATGAAAAGCGTAAGGCAATAGCTAAAGAACTAGCACGGCTCGAGTTAGCCGGATTCATAGAAGAGGCCATCCATACTGATTGGTCGGCCAACCCTGTAATGGTCCCTAAAAAGGAAACCACTGATTTAAGGATGTGTGTTGATTATACTGCCTTCAACAAGGCTTGTCCAACAGATCCGTTCGCTCTGCCTAGAATTGATCAAGTTATCGATTCTACGGCAGGCTCGGAACTCCTCTGTTTTCTCGACGCATATTCCGGTTATCACCAAATCGGGATGAAGGAATCTGACAAAATCAAGACTTCATTCATAACCCCTTTCGGAACCTTCTGTTATGTTATGATGCCCTTTGGGCTGAAGAACGCAGGAGCAACGTACCAGCGCACGATGCTGCGTTGCCTCCATGATCAACTCGGACGCAATGTACATGCATACGTGGATGATATCGCGGTCTTGTCCAAAAAGAAGGAAACATTGATTTCCGACTTAGAGGAGACGTTCGCCAATTTACGAAAATACAACATCATGCTTAACCCGAAGAAATGCTTCTTTGGAATACCAGCCGGAAAATTGTTTGGTTTTATCGTGTCTCAACGAGGCATAGAGGTGAACCGTGACAAGATCAAGGCTATTCTCAATATTTCCAGGCCAACTCGCCTGAAGGACGTACAAAGATTAACTGGTTGCATTGCTGCGGTCAGTCGATTTGTAAGCCGGCTTGGTGAAAGAGCCGCACCATTATATAAACTCTTGAAGAAGACCAAGGATTTTGTGTGGACTGACGAAGCTGAAGCTGCACTACAAGACCTGAAGAAAGTACTCTCATCTGCTCCTATCCTGGCAGCACCAGAACCTCAGGAACTGATGTTGCTTTACATTGCTACGACAAATAGGGTTGTCAGCATAGTTATGGTGGTGGAGAGACCAGAAGAAAATCAGGAGCACCTGGTGCAGCGTCCGACATACTTTGTCAGCGAGGTCCTGACAGAATCAAAACAGCGATATCCGCACTATCAAAAGTTGGCTTATGGTGTTTTTCTAGCATCTCGTAAGTTACGACACTATTTTCCGGAGCATCCAATTACCGTGGTGAGCAAAGCTCCCATGAGAAATATAATCAACAATAGCGATGCCACAGGACGCGTCGCCAAATGGGGTATAGAGCTTGCAGCTTTCGATTTTGAGTACAAACCCCGGAACGCAATCAAATCCCAGATCCTTGCCGACTTTGTCGCTGATTGGACAGAGACCAAGGAGAACATGGTCCTCCCTGAGTCAGAATATTGGACCCTCTTTTTTGACGGGTCCAAAGCTCGAGGGGGCTCGGGGGCTGGCGTAGTGCTCAAATCACCCCAAGGAGATAAACTTTTATACGTGTTGCAGATCCACTTCACAGCGACAAATAACATTGCCGAGTATGAAGCACTGCTGCATGGAATCTGGATTGCTAAGGATATTAGCATCCGACGTTTGATGTGTTACGGAGATTCAGATCTTGTTGCTCAGCAAGTCTAGGATATTTGTAATGCAAATAAGCACATGGCAGCATATAAGGCTGTTGTGGATGATCTATCTCAATCGTTCGAGGGGTTTGAAGTTCAACACATCCCCCGAGCAGAAAACGAGGAAGCAGATGCACTATCTCGAATAGGCTCTGCGCGGAAAGAGGTTTCGGATGGCGCATTTTTAGAGCACCTCAAAGTTCCCTCGATAAAGGGAGTAGATGAGGAATATCCGACCAAATCCGACTCACCTTTAATAGCAGTTCTGGCCGTAATTCCCAGCTGGACTCAACCCTACCTTGATTACTTGGTAGATGCAAATTACCCGAAGACGAGGTGCTGAGCCGGCAGATTATCCGACGAGTAAAAGCCTATACTATTGTTAAAGGTGAGCTCCATAAATGGAGTGTTTCTGGGGTTTTTCGGCGCTGTGTATCTCTGGAAGAAGGAGTGGAAATATTAAGAGAAATCCACGAAGGCGAGTGTGGTTAGCACGCTGCAGCCAAATCTTTAGTGGAAAAATCTTTTCGATATGGTTTTTTCTGGCTTACAGCTCATGCAGATGCCGAACGATTAGTCAAGACATGCAAAGGCTGCCAAAAGTACGCCAAGCAAGCTCATGTTCTGGCTGATCAGCTGCGAACAATACCTATAACATGGCCTTTTGTGGTCTGGGGGCTTGATATGGTAGGACCTTTTAAACGAGCTCCAAGTGGATTTACTCACCTCTTAGTGATGGTGGATAAATTCACGAAATGGATCGAGGCTAAACCTATCACTAGTTGTGATGGAGCAACAGCCAAAAGATTTTTCGAGGATGAAATAATCCGGTATGGTTATCCGCATAGCATTATCACGGACAACGGGAGTAACTTTTCCATGGGAGAGTTGGCTGAATTCTGCGACGAGCAAAATATTCGGCTTGGCGTTGCGTCAGTCGCACATCCACAGGCTAACGGACAAGTCGAAAGAGCAAATGGTTTAATTCTACAAGGCTTGAAACCATGACTCGAAGCACCACTGAGACGTGCTGCGGGGGCTTGGGCAGAGGAACTACCCTCTGTAATTTGGAGTTTGCGAACAACTCCGAACAGGTCAACAGGATATACACCTTTCTTCTTGGTCTATGGCGCTGAAGCAGTTCTTCCTAGTGATTTGATTCATACTTCTCCTAGAGTGGCCGTGTATATCGAAGAGGATGCCGAGATTTCTCGACAAATTTTTTTTAAAAAGATCTTGACTTAGTCGAAGAAGTTCGCGTCGTTGCTGTAATGAGATCTACAGCCTATCAGCAGAAGTTACGCAAGTATCATAGCCAGAGATTCTGAACTAGATCTTTCAATAAAGGTGATTTGGTTCTCCGGCTTGTGCAACAAAGAAAGCACAAACTTTCCCCAATATGGGAAGGGACCTTTTTAGTTAGTGGAGTATTGCACAATGGGTCGTACTACTTAACTGACATGAGGCCAGTCAAAGAAAGACCTGCTACTAAGAAGAGAAATAGAGCTGGAGGCAGTACAAATCCGGATGAATTAGACAGACCATGGAATATTGCTCAGCTACGTCCCTTTTATTCTTAGTTTATCCTTCTTTGTAATCATACATATGTACATGTTCTGTGTGAAATAAAAGTTTTGGTCACCTCAAAGTTTTCCTGAGAAGTTTTTACCATCTTATTTCCTAATGATCATGTCATAGTCGAAAATCCCAGAATGCTTGAAAGTACTTTATGCTCATGTTCGTTCTGGTTTAGATTTCCGATTCTAAAACTGCTACCTTCAGGTATAACTCTAAAAAAATTCTAGTCTTTACTTGGGTTATTTGTCTGATTGCTGGATGCGGGTATCTTCCGAGTAGTGAATTGTTGGTACTGGAAGCCGGCTTTGTTTCCGAATTTAAACTGGTTTAGCAATCGAGCTCCGCTGCTCGGCAAAGTTTCTGGCTGAAGGTTTAGCCAGCTCACGAAAGGGACGAGGCGGAAAGCCAGATAAACGATAAGTAGAGGCGGAAAATTCTAAGTGCTTATGAAAACATTTCAGGCACGCAAATAGTCTAAGACAAAAGTGCTGAATAGATAAAAAACTTAGCACTAGCAAAAGTCATAGTACTTAATATTTACAAAAAACGCATCATGTCTTACCAGAATAATACATAGTTTTCTGATCTATGATGCAGGAGGAGATGAAGGAACTGTCG
The DNA here is from genome assembly GCA_910589775.1 of Avena eriantha. Taxonomy (NCBI): domain Eukaryota; kingdom Viridiplantae; phylum Streptophyta; class Magnoliopsida; order Poales; family Poaceae; genus Avena; species Avena eriantha. The sequence continues at coordinate 107,670,357 of OU342740.1, read as the reverse complement.
GATCGCTGGTTACTCCACCTTGATATTGTGCTGAGATGTCCGGATCCGAGGTGGTCCGTTCATCGTCGGAAACTTCTTCGGCGTCTTCTGGAGGAGGTGGCGGAGTATCCACGCGGGTGAAGAAGGGCACCTCGTAGCTGGTCTGGTCAGCTACGTGGCACCCATATTCGGCGCAGGAGTGCATGATAGCTTGAAGGTCTTGCTCATGGCCGTCTTCGTCTACTTTGCAGTACCCTCTGGTCACTTGCCATATCTCCATGTTCCCATGGTGGCTCATGACCATGGTGAGAGCGTTCTGCGCAGCAGTCCACGCATAGGACATGTTCCAGTCCCGAACGAGCTGCGGCATCTCCTTGGCCTTCTCCCGCACCTGGAAGTCCGACATGCTTGGCGTGTCCGGAATCCTGAGAGACTCGCCAATGTCCTCAAGGGACTGGCAGTAGTCATGAAGAAGATCACCGACTTGGGTAAGCCGGTGAGTGCGGGGTTCAGACGAGGAGGAGTCCGTCAAGTTCAGAGGACCTATACAAAAAACAAGGATATGAAAAACCGACATTGATGAAAGTCGAAGAAATGATAAGTCAGACAGATGGAACATACCAAGAATGACGTCGTCAATCTTGGCTTTCTCTTCCCGGAGACTCTGGAGTTCAGCCCGGAGCGCCTGGGAGATATCCTTTCCTCTGCCAACCTCATTCTTGAGGTCCAAGATAACCTTATCTTGAGCGGCAATCTTGAGATCGCGCTCTTCAGTGGCCATGGAGGAGGACTCGAGGACTTGAGCTATGCTCCTTTCATGATCCGCCTTGAGCTTATCCAGCTCTTGGCGAAGTCCCTTGTTCTCCGCCATTAAGGTTTTGAGGTTCTCGGCCTCTTCAATTATAGCGATGGATTGTTTCACCAACGTTGTAAGTCAAAAAGAACAACAGTTCAAAAAAATCCGACATTGAAAAACGCAAAAGACAAGGTTTGAATCTCGAAATGTTTACCTTCGGCTTCATCCTTGACTACCTTGAGCTCAGCATTTTTAAGCCGGAGAGCCTTGATCTCTCTCCGCTTATCACAGACATTTTTTAACAATTCCTGGTTATAGGAACATACTTTCTATAAGTCAGAATACCCAAAGTCAGAAAGCTACTTAAGACCCGGGCTAATATTTTTTGCTAAATATCAGCACGAGCCTTGGGGACTACACTAGTTCGTTCTTTGGCATCCTAATGAAAGCATAAACCCGGATTTCTATATCCAACTTCATGCTTGGGGGCTAGAGGATATGATATAACATAAGGTAAAAAACAAGAGTTGGAATTCCGACTTACATATTGTTCGCGGGTGAGTTTTTCTAATAATCCCGCGTTCACCTCAGCTGCCACCTTCTCGGCGAGAGTAAGAGGAATTACTGGGGCTGTTGGAAGCTCGCCAGTCCTGATCCTCTCGTCGCGAAGGTGGACTTGGGAGAGAAGGTCAGATAACTTGACGTCTTCTGCTTCTTGCGCTTCCTCTTTGGGGGAAAGATGGCTTTTGTCCAGGACTTGCCTGGCCAGCCGCTGGATCTCCTCTGCGGATTTCCGGGATAAGCCAAACTTGGCAAGTCCGAGGTTGCTGAGGAGGTTGTCAGCGAAGAATTCAGCCGAGGGATCATTACCCGAAGAGGGTTCACCCTTATCTTGAGCTGACCCACCCACGGTGACGTCAGTGTGCGATCCAAGGATCACAGGCGCCGTTGGAGGAGCTGAATCTTCTGCAACAACCGGAGCCGGAATAATCGCCGGTGTTACAGAAGGTTGAGGGGTAGGAGTTGGAGGAGCCGTGGCAGGGGAAGCTATGGTAAGCTTCGTCTGTCGCAGGGGCTTCGCAGGAATCCCCTTCCCCTTACCCTTGGTGAGAGGCTTTGCTCTGAGAATGTAGTAAAGTCGGAAACATTACATCTTACAAAGAAATTCGAGAAAGGTACAAAGGCGTAAATTGTGAATGAAAGTTACCTCTTCACAATGGGAACTTCCTTTGTGCCAACAACCACTGTCGGGGCTTTGCGCTTCTTGAGCGCAAGGTCCGGCAGTGGGACCACTTCAGTCTCCTAAGAAAACTCAGGAGGATATCCTTCGAGTGGAGCAAGCTCCGACTCGGGGAGATCAGCAAGCTGAAAACAAGAAAACATATCAGCATTGCAGTATATAACTTAAAGATTGAAACATGTAAAAGGTGTGCTGATGGAAGCTTACCGCTACCACGAGGTTTTTCGCCGTGTGCATATCCAGAGAAATCTCCGGAATTTTCCTCTCGATCCGCTCCTTGATCAGCCACTTGATCTAGCTTATGTAACCTTGGATGGTGTAGGCTTTGAGGCTGATGCAGAGAGAGTCTTTTTTGGAAGACGTGATGGAGTGCATTAGTCTGTCCCCATGGTACTGAAGTGGCTGGATCCGACATGAGACCCAGCACTGGACTAAGTCGGATCCCTTCAGACCCTTGTGCTTGATAAGATATTCGATCCGCCTCTTAGCGAGGATCAGATCGTCGGTAAGAGCTGGAGCAGCCTCATCCCACGAAGGCTGGGCTGTGGCGGCTCCGTCGACAAAAGCCGGCAAAGCAGTAGCTTTGTCGGGAGCCGGAATATCCCTATGATAGAAAAAAGTGGCTGGCCATTGTTTGACCGAGTCACTGGCAGAAATTTTGGGATATACCCGGTCTCGTCTAACAGAAAAACTAATAGTACTGGTGATATAAGGAACACCGGCAGTAATGGAATTTCTCCGGACATGGAAATAGTACCGGAAGAGAAGCAAACTCTGCCTAATGCCGAGAAAGCCCTCGCAAAGCACATCATATGCGCTCATCTCTAGAAGAGAATTGGGAGGAAGATTATGGAGTTGAACTCCATAGTGGTCAATCACCTCGGAGAAGAACTCCAAGGGAGGAAAGGACAAACGTCGGTCCAGATGGGTACTAAAGTGGACGAGCTCGCCCTCGTGTGGATTGGGGACAGTTTCGCCGGAACCGCTCCGCCAGTTGCCGGCGGCGAGAAGCCCCTCCTTCTCCATGTTTTTGAGGCCGTCGTCGTCGAGGGCGCACGTGATCCAGATTCCCCGGAAGCTTTCTTTCTCCACAGCTGCTTCCGTGACGCCGCTGCCACCGATGCTAGAGAGGAATAAGAAGATGAAGCCATTTTTCTCTCTGGTGGAAAAGGTGACCTTAAAGTGGCGACGCTAGGAGCTCTATGGGAGGAGGACGAAAAGGCTCTGGGCACGCTGGAGGATTGGGAAGAAAGAAACGGCGAAGGACTAGTGGAGAGGAGAAGAAGGAATCTAAACCCCTTATATCCACCTACCTGCGCCAAGATTCGTGCAAACGCTACAGTGTAATTGCCACGCATCATGGAAGGAACTGGGAAGGGCCCGCGCGATGATTGCGTCGCCACAATCTCCACGCACGCATTGAAACGGCGCCTCGGTTCCGCGAACCGCGGACCCACCAACGGTCGTGCTGACGGAACGTCTATCAGATGACATGACTTGACCATGCTTGTGTCAGGTGGCGTTAGAGACCAAGTTCCGACTTAGTTTAAAAGGGAGTTGGAAAATCCGAATAACTAATTGAAAGGTGCGACTAACTTTTAAGACACGGATCATATTTTTTGTTATAAAGTTTCAGGAACCCTTCAAGATTCTGCAAGCCGAAGATCAGGCTGGACGATGATAAAATCCGACTTTGGATCTTGGAGGCCTCCGGGGGCTACTGTTGGGTATATACTTTCCGGGTATCCTCATAGATCCTCACTGACCAGGGTGGCCCACATCGCGTTAGAGCTTTGCTTCACGGGCGGCCCAGTTAGGGAGAGAAGACGGAGTCCAATCCGACTACGGGAAGGCCCACAAGACTTACCGACTTAGGCCCATAATGTTACTTGAAGTTCAAGGTGTACTCTGTAACCAACTCTTAGTCGTAGCCAGATTGATCTCTCCTGTAAACCTTAGGCCGGATATCTATATAAGCCGTCCTAGGGAGAGCCTTTAAGGCAGACCAGATAACACCTCAATAGTCTACAATCTCAACTCGCACAGGCGAAACCCTTGTATCCCATATTCCGGCTCTGCCGTACTACTGGATTGCTAGCAGGAGTAGGGTCCGTCCAAAGCCGGCGGATTCGAACCTGGGTAAACTTGTGTGCTTACCGTCCCGGAACACCGTACGTCTCACACCCCTCTCTCCCGCACGCCTCGAGGACCCCCTCATGGCGTACTTGTCCTCAAACCGACGACATATAGCTGTGGTTTGTGAAAAGAACATATATGCAATGAAGTCTAGTGGATCCATATGTGGTTTCTGAGAACAAAACACATGCAATGACTCTAGATGTGGTTTGTGAAAAGAACAGACATCCAATGACTCTAGATGTGGTTTGTGAGAAGAACACACATGCAATGACACTGGTGGATCCATGTGTGGTTTGTGAGAAGAACAGACATGCCATGACTCTAGCTGTGGTTTGTGAAAAGAACACACATGCAATGAACTCTGGTGGATCCATATGTAGTTTGTGAGAAGAACACACATACAATGACTCTAATTGTGGTTTGTGAAAAGAACACAAATGCAATGATACTGGTGGATCTGTGGTTTGTGAAAAGAAGACACATGCAATGACTCAAGATGTGGTTAATGAAAAGAACACACATGCAATGACTCTAGCTGTGGTTTGTGAAAATAACACACATGCAGTGACATTGGTGGATCCATATCTGGTTTGTGAAAAGAATAGACATGCAATGACACTAGCTATGGTTAATGAATAGAACACTCATGCAATCACACTGGTGGATCCATATATGGTTTGTGAAAAGAACACACATGCAATGACTCTAGATGTGGTTTGTGAAAAGAACACACATCCAATGACACTGGTGGATCAATATGTGGTTTGTGAAAAGAACAGAAATCCAATGACTCTAGCTGTGGTTTGTGAAAAGAACACACATGCAATGACACTGGTGGATCCATGTGTGGTTTGTGAGAAGAACACACATGCAGTGAGTCTAGCTGTGGTTTGTGAAAAGAACAGACATGCAATGAACTCTGGTGGATCCATATGTGGTTTGTGAGAAGAACACACATGCAATAACTCTAGATGTGGTTTGTGAAAAGAACAGACATGCAATGACTCTAGTTGTGGTTTGTGAAAAGAACACACATGCAATGACTCTAGTGAATCCATGAGTGTTTTGTGAGAAGAACAGACATGGAATGACTCTAGCTAGGGTTTGTGAAAAGAACAGACATGCAATGAACTCCGGTGGATCCATATGTGGTTTGTGAGAAGAACACACATGCAATGACTCTAGATGTGGTTTGTCAAAAGAACAGACATCCAATGACTCTAGATGTGGTTTGTGAGAAGAACACACATGCAATGATACTGGTGGATCCATATGTGGTTTGTGAGAAGAATAGACATGCAATGAACTCGGGTGTATCCATATGTGGTTTGTGAGAAGAATACACATGCAATGACTCTAGATGTGGTTTGTGAAAAGAACACACATGCAATGACACTGGTGGATCCATATGTGGTTTGTGAAAAGAACACACATGCAACGACTCTAGCTGTGGTTTGTGAAAAGCACACACATGCAATGACACTGGTGGATCCATATGTGGTTTGTGAAAATAATAGACATGCAATGACTCTAGTTGTGGTTAATGAATAGAACACTCATGTAATCACACTGGTGGATCCATATGTGGTTTGTGAAAAGAACACACATGCAATGACTCTAGATGTGGTTTGTGAAAATAACACAGATCCAATGACACTGGTGGATTAATATGTGGTTTGTGAAAAGAACAGAACTCCAATGACTCTAGCTGTCGTTTGTGAAAATAACACACATGCAATGACACTGGTGGATCCATGTGTGGTTTGTGAGAAGAACAGACATGTAGTGTTTCTAGCTGTGGTTTGTGAAAAGAACAAACATGCAATGAACTCTGGTGGATCCATATGTGGTTTGTGAGAAGAACAAACATGCAATGACTCTAGATGTGGTTTCTGAAAAGAACAGACATCCAATGACTCTAGATGTGGTTTTTGAGAAGAACACACATGCAATGACACTGGTGGATCCATGTGTGGTTTGTGAGAAGAATAGACATGCAATGACTCTAGCTGTGGTTTGTGAAAAGAACACACATGCACTGAACTCTGGTGGATTCATTTGTGGTTTGTGAGAAGAACACACACGCAATTACTCTAGATGTGGTATGCGCAAAGAACAGACATGCAATGACTCTAGTTGTAGTTTGTGAAAAGAACACACATGCAATGACTCTGGTGGATCCATGTGTGGTTTGTGAGAACAACATACATACAATGACTCTAGATGTGGTTTGTGAAAAGAACACACATGCCATGAACTCTGGTGGATCCATATGTGGTTTGTGAGAAGAACACACAGACAATGACTCTATATGTGGTTTGTGAAAAGAACAGACATGCAATGACTCTAGCTGTGGTTTGTAAAAATAACACACATGCAATGACTCTAGTGGATCCATGTGTGGTTTGTGAGAACATACATGCAATGACTCTAGCTGTGGTTTGTGAAAAGAACAGACATGCAATGAACTCTGGTGGATCCATATGTGGTTTGTGAAAAGAATGTGGCATCCCGCTAAAACCACTACTACAAAATCGCGGTGTTTTTGTGCATTGCATCATCATGACTGCATGCTCATGTAATCATGCAACATTGCATTTGAGCATCGTCATCATCATGCATCTATTGTCTGAAACTATTTTCGAAAAACCCTATTTCTGTTTTCTAAATACCTAGCCTTTATTCAAATACAAAACCCGGGCCTCTGAAATATTTTGGTCTGTCTAAATACGGTTGGCAAAAGCCCCGTTTTAAATAATAGTTTTTTTATTATTTTTTAGGAGGCAGCCCGCCAGGCCCGAAAGCCCAGCCGGCCACCTCCAAATAAAATCCTAGCCTAACCAAAACCCTATCTAGTTCCTCCCCTAACCCTAATCCTAATCTCTCTCACCCAGCCGAACCCCACCCCACCTATTTACCTACCCAGCCGCCACCTGCCTCCACCCTCCACATCACCCTAGCCAAGATCATCCCGCCACCTTAGCCCCTGGCCCCACTCCCGTCCACCTAATCACCCCCACACGCACTCCCACGCCCAACCCCGCGCCAGTCCTCCTCGCTCCCGCCCACCTGGTCGCCCCGACCACCCCGCCACGTGCGCGCCCCTCCCCAGGCGACGCACGCCCCCGTCCACACCTCTCCGCTCGCTCCCACCCACCTGGACGCGCTTCCCCACGCGTGTCCCACCCCGCGGGCGACGCGACCGCTCCCACCAACCGCACACCGCCCCTGGTCCCGCATCCCCAGACCACCTGGTCCGCCCGCCCGACCAGCCTATCCCCACCTCGCGCCCTGTCCCCATCTCCCTCTCTCTCTACCACGCCACCTACCCCCTCGATTCCTCCTCCCCACGATCTCCCCGATGCCAGCCCGATCCGCCGCTGGGCCTCCTCTCCCCGACCTCGCCGCCCCTCGCGATGCTCGGCTCCGGCCACCGCCCAGAGCCGGTGCCCCGCCGTCTTATCCCTCGCCACCACAGCAGCGACCCCACCACCAAGACCTTCCTCGCCTCCTTCCTCCGGCCGCCACCGCTGGCCCGCGCCTCTAGCCAAGCTCCGGTCGCCGTCGTTGTTCTCTTCCTCCGGTCGCGACGCTCGGATCCCCTCGATGCCGCACGCGCTGCCTGGCCACCTTGTTGCCGGCCCGTCGCTCTCCTCGGCCATCCTCTGGTCGTCGCCCTCCCCGATCGGCGTCCCACGGCCAGCTCCATCACGGGCCCCTTCCCAGCCTCGATCTCCCCAATCTCTCCTTCGCCGCGTCCTTGCGAGTTTGTCACCGAGCCGCCCCGGCCGCCTCACCTCCTTCCTCCACCGAGCCTTGCCGCCGGCGCGTGCGAGCCCGTCCCTGCATCTCCGGCCATCGTTGGTCGCCTAGGTCGTCGACCGCCTCGCCTTCCTCCTACCCGAGCAGCGGCTCTGCCTCCACCTCGTCATGCAGCGAGTGACGCTGCCACAGCCCAGGTCGGCTCTGCCCTGTCAAACGTCGCCTGCTCCTTGTGCCGTGCAGGGTGCTCGCAGATGGTAGCCCCTGTTTCTGCTCTGAGGCCTCTTTTTCTCACCCGCGAGCACGTGTGTTTGTGCCTGCGTCTGTGTTTGTTGTTCCGCTCATGTGACCGAAAAGTGGTGAAGTGAGGGCCGTGGCGATCAGCGTGTATCGCTGATCTTTCGTCGACAAGATCTTCTCGCCAAAAAATCCCTCGCCAATATCTACATCAAGTGCCAAGGTCGTCGACACGAAACGACAAGACCTCCTTCCCGCACCGATGCCCGATGACGTTGCACGCCAAGTTCTTCTTCCCGAACGCCAAGACCGACCCGATATGAGGACCCGACAAGACCTTCGTAACGACAAGATCGACACAGACAAGGCGAATCCGATGCGCCACCGACGCCAAACCAAGTCCTTCGATGACCTCCGATCCTGATCCCCGTCGAACCCTAAGACCGAACCCAAACCCCCGGAACCAAAGATCTTCAGAACCCAGATGTGTGACCCCTTTATCCGAGACCCCTATTTTTATAATATGACATTATCAACTATCGCATATTAAATTGTTCATGCATGCATACCTGTCGATGGTTTGGGGGCATTATGCCGATTCACCTAAATTAAATATGGAGTCGATATGCGGGATACCTTTGTCTTATTCTGGACTCCATTTAAATTGGCGTAGCGAACCGATGCCATGTTTCGCCCTGTTAATACAACCTTTAATTTGCGGGGTAGATAAATAACTTGAACCGTGTAATTAATTATCGGGACCCCGGTTCCGCTTAATATTGCCTAATTGCACCATATCCGTGCCATGCCATGCATCATATCATAATCATGCCGGATCTTCTACCGTAGTATTAAATATTGCATCCGGTGTTTCTTCTAGTGTTTGCTTCTTCACGGATTAGGCCGATGAGTGGATGCGAGAATCAACAAGTTCTCCGGATATGATCTGTCGGTAGTGTTTCCCAGGCGAGCACCTCTCCCCCTTCTACCTATTTTGCATTTATAGTCTTTATTTCCTCCTGTTGATCTATTGTTATCCGTGTCGTGATGCTTTAGATTCCGTGCACCAGTTATATCCCGTGCAGCCTCTATATTGCCTTGGACACCTCCTATTACCTGTGTTTGGTAGATAGCTGGCCTTGCGAGTCGTAGTTGTGTGCTCAAGTGCGATCTCGAGATGTCCAGTACCACAGTTGTTGGAATGCTGGCAGATGTTTATGGTGGAGATGTTTAGTGGTGGAGATGATCATGACTTTAAATACAACTATTAAAATGCTAGATATAACTAATGTAGAGGCATTGGTGGGCAATAGATGTTATTTGGTTCTTCCACGTTCATTTGTGTCCAGTAGGACCCCAAGTACTTGATACCTGTTCCTTGACTATTGGCACTATCCACATCCGGGAGGCCTTATGGCCCCCCCTGAGCCAGAGCTTGATTCATTTCTATTTACTGGGGCCACAAACTAGTTTGGGGTTTTATTACTATCCTGTACTTATGCCATGCTTTACTGCTTTATTTACGATTATGCGTGGAGCACCTGTACTGTTTAGGATCGTGACACGTTTTCGCTGTATCGACAAGCCCAGTCACACTTTCGGGTTCCCAGTTGTTTACAGCCGTCCACACAAACCCTGGGTCCGTTCTGGAGCCGGCCAACTTTGTTGCGGGTAGCTTAGTGGGGTGGCCCCCTGAAATATTTTATGAATCCTGTGATCACTTTGTCGTGAATGCCTCGTCGGGTTTTGAGTTGGTTTTTCCGAGGTTGATCGAGTGTGTGTTGCTATTTGTGCACCCCTGCAGGGTAAAACTTTCTAAAAGCCATGTCCGCGGTTATGGACGACTTGGAGCACAGTATCTCGATCATAGACAAGCATTACTAAAGTAGTGCTATAAATTTGACTTAATATATGAGTAGTAATCAGATTCAACTATCACAGAATGGATACTAAAATGCCAACAACTAGTGGAGCTGGGGTTCCTTGTGCCTTGTTATACCTGCCTAGTAAGTCTTGCAACTCCAATGGAATGTGATAAAAGTACCAACAACTGCTGGGTTTTGGGATTCCTCAGGACAATTTATATCTGACTAGTAAATGTTCCAACTACAACGGAATGGTTAATTAAACTGCCCACTACTTATGCTTCAGGATGACTCATTCTATCTATATCTGACTAGTAAGTGCTTCAACTATAACCGAATGAATAAAACTGCCAACTGTGTGAGTTCCTCGGTTTGACTTCCTCGTTTGGTCTCGAGGGGAAATACCAGGATGTGTATGTTTGGTGTTACTATCAGGTTGGATCCGGATAGGTCTTTCTTATCCCTCTCTAATAGCCGCCAGTTTTACCGAGTCTCTATAGGTTGTTTAGTGCCGCTGCGCTGTCGCTTCAGTCCACCATACCTATGTAGGCGAGAGCCGCTGAATTCTAGCCTCGCCGTGTATTGGCCTCACTACTGACGCTCCTCTTTTTTCCTTTGCCCTTTGTCGGCACCCCTTTTGTTTAGCAGGTACGAGTTTGACGTCGTTAGCAGGGTTACCCTTCCGGCTTAGCCTGGGCAGGGTTATGGACGCCATTGGTTATTCTTCAGGGCTCTTAGCCCCATTTGCATCTTGTCCGTAGTCGGACGCTTTATCGTTTTCGAGGTGATTTGGACCTTTGTATTTTATATTTGTATTCTTGACTCATGGAGTCGTTGTTGTACATATATGTTTTGTGGGTCCCATCAAGGAGTGTTGTGTAATGGTATTACTTCGTTTTTCCACCAGCACGAAAGTGCCTGGTGGGCGTCCTTGAATCGTTTCTATGCGGGTTTGGCGGAAAGGGCTAAAACTTGCATAGGACCGATTTGAGGGTGTTACAGAGTGGTATCAGAGCTCAGCAGTTACGATACCCCACAAGTCCAGCCTGTAGGATAACCTAGCTAACGGCCGAAGTATAGTGTAAAAACTATTTTTTTAAATCGGTTGGATAGATCTGATTAGGTCTGATTTTACTCCTTACCCCTCTGTTGTTCTCCTCTTACCTCTGCGTGTTTTGAATCTGCCCTCTTGTCATTTCTTCGAGTCCAGGAATTCTCGTGGTTGGGTTTTCCGTCGTACCTTCAGGGTTTCGCTTCCTTCTTTAGTAACGGTGCTTCTACATCCGGTCTTCGTGCTATCTGAGGAATCCTTCATCTGTTGGACTTCCCTTTGTTCCTCCTTGTGCCTTCTGGTGGTTTCCGACACGACAACGTCATCTACGCCACATCCGATGCAGAGTCTGCATTCCTCTTTTGTTCTGAACCTCGCTTGTCGAGATCTTTAGTCTGATTCCGAGAATGGTTGCACGCTTTTCTACTAATTGTGCGGAGTAATAGTTTGGGTGCGTGATGGATTGCCCCCCCCATGCCAACTACTCACTCTATTCGCTCTTGTACATTGTAGTGGATTAGAATGCATCGTCTGTCTCCTTCTATCGAAGTTAGAGGTGGCTTTATTGTTGATACCTCTACCTTCGCCCTTTGTTCCCGGAGTGTTCTCTCGACGATCACGGACAACGACCTCTTGTTAGTGGTGTCGCGAGGATCTACACGAAGCATGAAGAATCTGATCGTCGATCTTCTTCCCCGTACTATGAGGCAGATCTCGAGGGCAAGATCCATTGTTAGTGGTGTCGAATTGTGGCATCCCGCTAAAACCACTACTAGAAAATCGCGGTGTTTTTGTGCATTGCATCATCATGACCACATGCTCATGTCATCATGCCAAATTGCATTTGAGCATCGTCATCATCATGCATTTGTTGTCTGAAACTATTTTCGAAAAACCCTATTTCTGTTTTCTAAATACCTAGCCTTTATTCAAATACAAAACCCGGGCCTCCGGAATATTTTGGTCTGTCTAAATAAGGTTGGCAAAAGCCCGTTTTAAATAATAAATTCTTTATTATTTTTTAGGAGGCAGCCCGCCAGGCCCGAAAGCCCAGCCGGCCACCTCCAAATAAAATCCTAGCCTAACCAAAACCCTATCTAGTTCCTCCCCTAACCCTAATCCTAATCTCTATCACCCAGCCGAACCCCACCCCACCTATTTCCCTACCCAGCCGCCACCTGCCTCCACCCTCCGCATCACCCCAGCCAACCCCATCCCGCCACCTTAGCCCCTGGCCCCACTCCCCTCCACCTAATCACCCCCACACGCACTCCCAGCCCCAACCCCGCGCCACTCCTCCTCACTCCCACCCACCTGGTCGCCCTGACCACCCCGCCACCTACGCGCCCCTCCCCAGGCGACGCACGCCCCCGTCCTCACCTCTCCCGGTCGCTCCCACCCACCTGGACGCGCTTCCCCACGCGTGTCCCACCCCGTGCGCGACGCGACCGCTCCCACCAACCGCACACCGCCCCTGGCCCCACGTCCCCACACCACCTGGTCCGCCCGCCCGACCAGCCTGTCCTCACCTCGGCCCCACCTCGCGCCCTGTCCCCATCTCCCTCTCTCTCTACCACACCACCTACCCCCTCGATTCCTCCTCCCCATGATCTCCCCGACACCAGCCCGATCCACCGCCGAGCCTCCTCTCCCCGACCTCGCCGCCCCTCCCCGTGCTCGACTCTGGCCACCGCCCAGAGCCGGTGCCCCGCCGTCTTATCCCTCGCCAATACAGCAGCGACCCCGCTGCCAAGACCTTCCCCGCCTCCTTCCTCCGGCCGCCGCCGTCGTTCTCTTCCTCCGGCCGCGACGCTCGGATCCCCTCGATGCCGCGCGTGCTGCCTGGCCACCTCGTTGCCGCCCCGTCGCTCTCCTTGGCCATCCTCTAGTCTTCGCCCTCCCCGACCGGCGTCCCGCGGCCAGCTCCGTCATGGGCCCCTTCCCGGCCTCAATCTCCCCAAGCTCTCCTTCGCCGCGCCCTTGCGAGTTCGTCACCGAGCTGCCCTAGCCGCCTCACCTCCTTCCTCCACCGAGCCTCGCCGCTGGCGCGTGCGGGCCCGTCCCTGCATCTCCGGCCATCGTCGGTCGCCCAGGTCGTCGACCACCTCGCCTTCCTCCTTCCCAAGCAGCGGCTCTGCCTCCACCTCGTCATGCAGCGAGCGATGCCGCCACAGCCCAGGTCGGCTCTGCCCTATCAAACGTCGCCTGCTCCTTGTGCCGTGCAGGGTGCTCGCAGATGGTAGCCCCTATTTCTGCTCTGAGGCCTCTTTTTCTCACCCCCGAGCACGTGTGTTTGTGCCTGCGTCTGTGTTTGTTGTTCCGCTCATGTGACCAAAAAGTGGTGAAGTGAGGGCCGTGGCGATAAGCGTGTATCGTTGATCTTTCGTCGACAAGATCTTCTCGCCAACAAAGCCCTCGCCAAGATCTACATCGAATGCCAAGGTCGCCGACACGGAACGACAAGACCTCCTTCCTGCACTGATGCCCGACGACGTCGCACGCCAAGTTCTTCTTCCCGAACGCCATACGAGGACCCAACAAGATCTTCGTGATGACAATATCGACACCGACTAGGGCGAATCCGATGCGCCACCGATGCCAAACCAAGTCCTTCGACGACCTCCGATCCCGATCCCCGTCGAACCCTAAGACCAAACCCGAACTCCCGGAACCCAAGATCTTTCGAACTCAGATGTGTGAACCCTTTATCCGAGACCCCTATTTTTATAATATGACATTATCAACTATCGCATATTAAATTGTTCATGCATGCATACCTATCAGTGGTTTGAGGGCATTATGCCGATTCACCTAAATTAAATATGGAGTCGATATGTGGGATACCTTTGTCTTATTCCGGACTCCATTTAAATTTGCGTAGCGAACCGATGCCATGTTTCGCCCTGTTAATACAACCTTTAATTTGCGGGGTAGATAAATAACTTGAACCGTGTAATTAATTACCGGGACCCCGGTTCCGCTTAATATTGCCTAATTGCATCATGTCCGTGCCATGCCATGCATCATATCATAATCATGTCGGGTCTTCTGCCGTAGTATTAAATAGTGCATCCGGTGTTTCTTCTAGTGTTTGCTTCTTCGTGGATTAGGCCGATGAGTGGATGCGAGAATCGACAAGTTCTCCGGATATGATCCGTCGGCAGTGTTTCCCAGGCGAGCACCTCTCCCCCTTCCACCTATTTTGCATTTATAGTCTTTATTTCCTCCTGTTGATCTATTGCTATCCTCTTCACGATGCTTTAGATTCCGTGCACCCGTTATATCCCGTGCAGCCTCTATATTGCTTTGGACACCTCCTATTACCTATGTTTGGTAGATAGCTGGCCTTGCGAGTCGTTGTTGCTTGCTTAGGTGCGATCTCGAGATGTCCAGTACCATAGTTGTTGGAATGCTGGCAGATGTTTATGGTGGAGATGTTTAGTGGTGGAGATGATCATGACTTTAAATACAACTATTAAAATGCTAGATATAACTAATGCAGAGGCATCGGTGCGCAATAGATGTTATTTTGTTCTTCCGCGCTCACTTATGTCCCGTAGGACCCCGAGTACTTGATACCTGTTCCTTTACTATTCGCACTATCCACATCTGGGAGGCCTTATGGACCCCCCTGAGCCAGAGCTTGATTCATTTCTATTTCTTGGGGCCACAAACTAGTTTGGGGTTTTATTACTATCATGTACTTATGCCATGCTTTACTGCTTTATTTACGATTGTGCGTGGAGCACCTGTACTGTTTAGGATCATGACACGTTTTCGCTGTATCGACAAGTCCAGGCACACTTTCGGGTTCCCAGTCGTTTACAGCCGTCCACACAAATCCTGGGTCCGTTCCGCAGCCGGCCAACTTCGTTGCAGGTAGCTTAGTGGGGTGGCCCCCTGAAATATTTTATGAATCCTGTGATCGCTTTGTCGTGAATGCCTCCTCGGGTTTTGAGTTGGTTTTCCGAGGTTGATCGAGTGTGTGTTGCTATTTGTGCACCCCTGCAGGGTAAAACTTTCTGAAAGCCGTGTCTACAGTTATGGACAACATGGAGCACAGTATCTCGATCATAGACAAGCATAACTAAATTAGTGCTATAAATTTGATTTAATATATGAGTAGTAATCAGATTCAACTATCATGGAATGGATACTAAAATGCCAACAACTGGTGGAGCTGGGGTTCCTTGTGCCTTGTTATACATGCCTAGTAAGTCTTGCAACTCCAATGGAATGTGATAAAAGTACCAACAACTGCTGGGTTATGGGATTCCTCAGGACAATTTATACCTGACTAGTAAATGTTCCAACTACAACGGAATGGTTAATTAAACTGCCCACTACTTATGCTTAAGGATGACTCATTCTATCTATATCTGTCTAGTAAGTGCTTCAACTATAACCGAATGAATAAAACTGCCAAGTGTGTGAGTTCCTCGGTTTGACTTCCTCGTTTGGTCTCGAGGCGAAATACCAGGATGGGTATGTTTGGTGTAACTATCAGGTTGGATCCGGATAGGTCTTTCTTATCCCTCTCTAATAGCTGCCAGTTTTACCGAGTCTCTATAGGTTGTGTAGTGCCGCTGCGCTTCCGCGTCAGTCCACCATACCTATGTAGGCGAGAGCCGCCGAATTCTAGCCTCGCCATGTACTGGCCTCAGTACTGACGCTCCTCTTTTTCCTTTGCCCTTTGTCGGCACCCCTTTTGTTTAGCAGGTACGAGTTCGACGTCGTTAGCAGGGTTACCCTTCCGGCTTGGCCTGGGTAGGGTTATGGACGCCATTGGTTATTCTTCAGGCCTCTTAGCCCCATTTGCATCTTGTCCGTAGTCGGACGCCTTATCGTTTTCGAGGTGATTTGGACCTTTGTATTGTATATCTGTATTCTTGACTTATGGAGTCGTTGTTGTACATATATGTTCTATGGGTCCCATCGAGGACTGTTGTGTAATGGTATTACTTCGTTTTTCCACCCGCACGAAAGTGCCTGGTGGCCGTCCTTGAATCGTTTCTATGCGGGTTTGGCGGAAAGGGCTAAAACTTGCATAGGGCCGATTTGAGGGTGTTACAGAGTGGGGTGTCACTCCTGGTAACTTAATAGGATATTTAGATGGCCCCACAGACCAACAGTATTTTTTCTGTGCACTTTGCCCTCACTCGTGCGCACCCGGTACCCACTTCCCGGTCGGTCACCCATCCTAGAATTGCTCTAGGCTAAGCACGTTTAACCTTAAAGTTCTTTTCGAATGAGCTTCCGGAAAAGAAGTTGCAACTTGTTGATATGGGTATCCTATCAATCCTATTAAGCCACGTGCCTGGTCTCACATACACCCACCCTATAGAAGATGGATGCCCTCATCGATCAAGCACACCCCAAGAACGTTCCCTCTTGGCACGCGTCTGTGCGCCCAGTGCCGGCACATGTGCCATGCCGTGTCCACTCCGGGCCACACGCGCCATGCTCCGCATGTCCCGCCACTGACCTACACACACCCGTGTAATCGCAAGGGTTGGCTCTGATACCACTCTGTAACACCCTGTCCACTCCTGGGTCCGGGGGTGTCACTCCTGGTAACTTAAAAGGTTAGACTGGCCCCACAGACCAACAGTAGTCTTTTCTGTGCACTTTATCCTCACTCGTGCACACCCGGTAGCCACTTCCCGGTCGGTCACCCATCCTAGAATTGCTCTAGGCCAAGCACTCTTAACCTTAGAGTTCTTTTCAAATGAGCTTCCGAAAAGAAGTTGCAACTTGTTGATATGGGTATCCTATCAATCCTATTAAGCCATGTGCCTGGTCTCACAAAGAACACACATGCAATGACTCTAGCTGTGGTTTGTGAAAAGAACACACATGCAATGACACTGGTGGATCCATATGTGGTTTGTGAAAATAACATACATGCATTGAATTCGGATGTGGTTAATGAAAAGAACACACATGCAATGACTCTAGATGTGGTTTCAGAAAAGAACACACATGCGATGATACTGGTGGATCCATATGTGGTTTCTGAGAAGAACAGACATGCAATGAACTCTGGTGTGTATCGATATGTGGTTTGTGAGAAGAATATACATGCAATGACTCTAGATGTGGTTTGTGAAAAGAACACACATGCAATGACACTTGTGGATCCATATGTGGTTTGTGAAAACAACACACATGCAATGACTCTAGCTGTGGTTTGTGAAAAGAACACACATGCAATGACACTGGTGGATCCATATGTGGTTTGTGAAAAGAATAGACATGCAATGACTCTAGCTGTGGTTAATGAATAGAACACTCATGCAATCACACTGGTGGATCCATATGTGGTTTGTGAAAAGAACACACATGCTATGCCAGTAGCTATGGTTAATGAAAAGAACACACATGCAATCACACTGGTGGATCCATATGTGGTTTGTGAAAAGAACACACATGCAATGACACTGGTGGATCAATATGTGGTTTG